>KI628671.1:10301-96212 GCA_000503235.1 Sclerotinia borealis F-4128 | reverse complement strand
ACTTATGTATATCTTATATGAGGGTTATAGGGCTGGCTGTACTGGGTGCACCGCCTTTCTAGACAAGTGAACAGTGACGTAGGCAAAATTCTTGATTTGCACAACCCCATGAGAGAGAGTATTTATTGATTATTGGGTTATTAAAGTAAATAATATGAAATCCCATCTAGAAGTCTATCGTCTATTACTACTTCTTACTTGAGTACCGGGTATTTCATCAATCTTTAAAACACAATTGAACACATCTCAGCCCAACTTTCAAGGTTTCATCTCAACCCAGTATTGACATTGACATATCATAAGCAACACTCGGGCTTTGCAATTATCAGCTTGTCAATTCCTACGTAAAAGGACTGGAACGTCTCCACTCTCCACTACACCACACCACATAGTCTCGCACATTTATCGTGGCTCCTCCTTCACTTCATCGAGCTGGTCGTCCTCAACATAAGATTTCTCTCTTTCGGTATCTATTCCCACATCCTAGGCAGACGGCCCGCGAGCGCTTCGCGAGTTTCCGTTTCGAAACATTACCGCACTATAAACTTCGCGCACAATCACGGATATATAATTACATAGTTAGGACTCAGCTCAAACAAAAAGAGGATAGAGCTGCTGGGAGAACTGCCTTTCAAATCCTTGGACGGCGGGGGAGAAGATTCTTAGGTGGCAGTTCTAAAGACAATGCGACGGCTTTTGGTCAGCTAGCCCCATCATCCAGTTCGATGTCTAGCTATGTCGCAGGTGGATATGGGGAGGAACATAAACGTGGGGGAAAGAGGGAGAAGCTGGCAGGATATTTTAAAGCTGCAAATGAACTCCGACAATCATACTCGCAATCGTATTCCGAAAAATGGGGAGGAAACAACGGAGTGGATGATGATCCGCTCGGAATACCAGGTTCATTCCCGGATGTAGCGATTGTTTCTCATGGAGATGAGCAAATGATTTTATTTCCATCGTATGCGCGGAGACATACGAAGGAGAAACCCTTCTTTGAAAATACTAACATGAATCCCAAGTTGAACGAACCGGGAGATGCGGAATACTGGGACAGGGAATGGCAGAAATATGAGGATGACAAGGCTATAGTCGATGTGGATGTTAGAGGATGGCTTTACTCTCCTCATAGAGGGCCTATGACAAGAAAGAATCGGCTACTCATTGGACTTGCACGTCAGTTGAGTGGCATACCAGCACCGAAATCTGGGAGCCGCGATACCAGTCCGGATTCAAATTCATTAAGAGCGAAGCATAGAGAACATGAGGATAGACGTGATGAGGAGAAAATTGCCCGAGAAGCAGAACAAATATTGAAAAGGGGACGAGGTGAGAAGCAAGCAGCCCTTCGTGGTGACTACAGTGAAACGCCAAAACCCGATTCAGATAGTGATAGCATTTATGGAGAGCGTGGTAGGCGGCGCGGTGGTAGTTCAAGAGTGTCACCTGAGTCATCTCCTGCTCCCGGTCGACTGTCGAAACGTGCATCATGGAATCAGCCTTCCGAGATGACCCAGGCGGAGCTTTTGACAGCAAATGCGCATTTGATGGCACGATTAAGGCCATTCCTTACGAATCCAATGGTCTCTACAGCAATCACGGTCTTCTTCTATGATGAAAAGAACTCTTCGTCACGAACAATAGAAACAAATGACGCAGGTCATTTCATTATGCGAGCTGCTTTGGAATTTGTTCCTACACATGTTAGAGTATTGGCCTCGGAGAATCTTTCAGCGATTGAAGAAGTCAAAATCACTGAACCAAAAGGGGTCAGTCTAATCAGTGATGTCGATGATACCATCAAACATTCTTCAATTGGTGCAGGGTCTAGAGAGATTTTCAGAAATGTGTTCATCCGTGAATTCGCTGATCTCACGATTGAGGGTGTCAGGGAATGGTATAATACAATGTATGATATGGGTGTAGGGGTACATTACGTATCTAATTCACCTTGGCAGCTATTCCCAGTCCTGGTGAGCTTCTTCAGAAAAGCAGGGCTGCCACCTGGATCTTATCATCTAAAGCAATACAGTGGAATGCTTCAGGGGATCTTTGAACCCGTCGCAGAAAGAAAGAAGGGCACTCTTGAGAAGATCATGCGAGATTTCCCAGAGAGGAAGTTTATCCTGATTGGTGATAGTGGTGAAGCAGATTTAGAAGTCTACACAGATGTCGTCCTAGCAAATCCGGGGAAAATCCTCGGAATCTTTATTCGAGATGTTACAACACCTGCCGATATAGGATTCTTTGATACGGCGCTGGGCCCACTCAGTGGAGAGCGTCGAAGAATTGAACCTTTATCTCGAACACAATCCATTGATAGCAGGAGATCATCTACATATAGTAAATCAGACCAGTCAGACAAGCGACCATCTTTACCTCCTAGAGTACCCTCGGAAACGAAACCTCAAACCAGCAATGGTCCAGCCATGGGGACTCTCATTGATTTCGCAGATGAGCCCGAGAATGAGCCTGTACATATACCTCATCGGCGAATGATACCTCGATCTATGTCAGATATGGAAAACCTAGGTGTTCCACGACGAAAGTCTGCCAATGATGGTAAAGCGGCTCCACCTCGACCTTCCAAGCCTCTGTCGCTTCGAGGAGCAAGCACAATTACAGTCGTTCCACTTGAACCATCCGAACCCACCAATAAAAGCTCTCCCCCACCGCCACCAAAACCTCGTCGTTCGGGTGCTATACACGGAAGTGTACATCATCCATTGAAACAAGCACAAAGCAGTGCGGAAATGTCAGAATCATCTAATGACGGCTACATATCTAGTGCTCGCCATAAAGTTGCAGAGACATACAATAATCTTCCCGAAATGAGATCGTACATGCCAGGCATGGGCGAATTAAATTCCAGGCCCCAACCTTCACCCAGTCAAACACAATCACACTCACACTCACACAGTCCATTATCGCCCCACGGACCCCCGCCCCCACCACGCCGAACATCCACCATCCCCTCCTCAATCTCCACAGCCAGCACTCTCACCCTCACCAACACCAACAACAGCAATAACAACAGTCCCTCCTCATCCGAAGACGAATATTACCGCCCCAACCACGGAGCTCCCACGAGCAAAAAAATTAGAACTGTGGAAACGTCGCTGGAAACGCGCAAAGGATATACTGGATGCGCAAGATGTGACACTGAGAGCTTGGAGGACGGGCGGGGATGTGTGTATTGAGGTGGTGCATATCGTGGAACAGACTATGAGGGAGATGGGGGTGGAGGGGTATGGGCATGGGAAGGGGAAGACGGGGTGGGGGTGGGGAGGTTAAGGTTAAGGATTTGAAAAGGTAGAGTGGGGTGAGGGAGGGAGGGTAAGAGGGAGTGAGTGTGTGAGGGAGTGAGCGGGTTGGTTGGGGGGGGTAGAGCGATGAATATGAATTATGGTATGGGGTGTGGTATGGGGTGGATTTTTTTTTTTGGAATAGCTAGCTAGCTGTATGGTATGTATGCAGTGGATGGGATGGCGAAATGACTGACTACAAGAGAGGAGAGAAGAGAAGTGATACGAAGGAACATAACAGACCAGAACGAAATGAAATGAAAAGGAACACCACAGGAAAGAAATGAAATGAAAAGAAAGAAAGAAATAAGAATCATGATTTATGCCAATTAAAGAATAAAAGAATCAATGAAAGAATAAATGAATAAATGAAACAAGAATCTCGCTCTCTCAATACAATACAATACAATACAATACAATACAATACAATACGATGTACTCGAGTAGATAATAAAACTCGTAATGCGAGTTGATATGCGAGCGAGCGAGTATTATTTAATTTTAATTTTACGAGGATGAGTATGAGTATGAGTTTCTCCTAGGAGAGGGAGGGAGGAGGGAGAAGATACGATACCGGTATAATTGATAGAGAATTGATGGATGAGGTGATTCATATTCGTATACACATACACATACAAATACACATACATAATAAAACAATGAATGAATCATTCGAATTGGTATGGTATGGTATCACGACACTCCCCCCCCCCCCCTTCCTCTCCCACGATTATTCTACCTAACTCCATCTCCATCACTATCTCCCATCACTATCTCTATCTCTTCTTCGCACCACCCGTTCTCGTCGGTCTCATAGGTTTCTTTGCACCCGGACCTGAAGGTTTCCCACCCTTAACTTTCTTCTTGCCCTTCTCCGTAGCCAAAACCCCCTTTCCATCTCTCTCCTGCCTACCCTTTTTCCAAACCCTTCCTTCTATGCGCTCTCCCTTGTCATCCAACTTCTTCTTATCCTTATTGCTCAACTTGCCCTTTTTGTTACCACCCACCACTCCATTCAATTCCTCTACTCCCAACTTCTTGGCTGCTAATTTCTCTTTCTCGCTCTCGAACCATGTTCTCTTGGGTCTCCCCTTGATCTCCGCTTCGTGATCCATAAAGTTTTGACCCTTTCTCACCTCCATTTCAGCTTGTGCCAACACCTTATCTTCTTTCTCCTCTCTCAAAACCTCCTCGATTTCCTCCGCCATCTCATCAACCTTTTCGCTCCAACTATCCGCCTCGCTAGCTTCGATCACTCGACTGACGACCTTGGCTCCTTGTGTACGACTGGATTTCACAGCAGCTTTGACGACTTTACGATCGGGTTCTGCGGCTATGGTACAGGCGCGTCCGGCACGACCAGCACGAGCGGTACGTCCTACACGATGGAGGTAGATGTCGTGAGATTGAGGGGCTTCGTAGTTGATGACTGTATCGACACCTTTGATATCGAGACCACGGGAGGCGAGATCGGTGGCGAGGAGGAAGGAGGCTTTTCCGTCACGGAATGACTCTACACTTTTAATACGCTAAATGGGTTAGTCAATGAAATTCTGTGTTTGGGAGGGTAAGAAAATACCTGTTCTTGACTCATGCTACCGTGCAATTCAGTAGATTTGAGACCAGACAATCCGAAGATAATTCGTGCTCTATGAGCTTCCTTCTTTTGTCTGAAGAAAACAATGACTCGATCAGTGTAGACGTTTGCGCAAAGATACAAAAGATATCCCATGCGTTTGAGCTCTCTTCCTGGACGAAGACGAATAAATTCTTGTATCAAAGTACCAGCAGTTGACTTCTGAGCATCGACGAGTAATCGAACAGGTCGGTTGAGACCCACTCGAATGAGGTTATCAACGGATGAAGACATTGTTGCGGAGAAAAGCATAGTCTGTCTGGATTTAGGAATGGTTGTTAAGATCTCGTTCAACTCATCAGCGAAACCAGCTTCAAGCATTCGATCAGCTTCATCGAGAACGAGAATTTCCAAAGTATCAACAGTGAAGCTTGGGGAATTGCGCATGTGATCAATAAAACGACCAGGAGTAGCAATAATGACATCTGGACGAAGACGTAACTCGGCTTCTTGAACTTTCAAACTAAGACCTCCAACAGCCAAACAGAATTTGATATCAGTGTGGCTTGCAAGCTTTGTAGCAACTGCGTGACATTGAATCGCCAACTCACGAGTTGGCATAAGAATAGCCACTCTACTGGTTGGTATTTTCTTTGGTCTGTAAAGAAGACGTTCAAGTACCGGAACGATAAATGCGGCAGTCTTTCCGGAACCAGTAACAGCTCCACCAACAACATCCTTCCCAAGCAATGCAACAGGTATAGTTTTCGATTGAATTGGTGTAGGTTGCGTGAAACCAACGGTAGCAAGACCTCGAAGAATTGGTCGAGATAATGACATGCCATTAAATGTTGAAGTGAGTTCGGGCTTAGCACCCTTGACTGGCTTTTCTTCAGGGGCAAAAAACGCCGCGCGTTTGGCAGCTTCTTCTGAGTCTTCGTCCACATCCTCATCATCATCATCATCGGAGGCTTCAGAAGCTGCATCATCTGGATGCGGTGCTGGTGATGCGACGGAATCGTTATCGGAATCATCATCTTCTTCGCCCGCTTCTTCGTTATCCGATGCCTCGGAGTCACCATCATCTGCTCCAGATTCTTCCGCAGATCCAGCACCCATTCCGAAACCATCCTCGGCCATGAATTCATCGTCCTCGTCCTCGAAATCCATATCTGGCGCATTTTGTTCTTCGTCCGAAGCTACGGCATCTTTTTGTTCTGCCATTACTTCGTCCTCTGGATCTCCCTTCTTCTTTCCTGCAGCTTTCTTCTTTTCTCTCCTTCGTGCAATGATCTCATCAATATCCACTGCCTTTTTGTCACCTCCATTGAGTCCTTTCTTCGCTCCGTCGAATCCCCAGCCCTCAAATTCCTCCAAATCTCCCTTTCCATCAGCTTCCAATGCAAATTCAAAGTCGGAATCCATAGCCCCATCATCTGCATCCTTAATTCCCCATATCCCCTCTTCTTCCACATCTTCATCCTCGGACTTCTTCTTCGATTTCTTGGACTTTTTAGCAGTCGTAGTATCGTCATTGCGTTTGCGTTTTTTGTTTGAGGAAGGATCTAGAGGCAATTCTTCTTCAACGACATTAGTGAGATCTTCGCCCTCATTATCTGATAGTGTGAGAACAAATTCATCGTCGATATTACGTTTAGGTGCCATGTTTGATTTATGCTGTCTTGAGATTTTTGTTCATTGGAGAAAAAAAGTCAGAGTGTGACTTTACCGCTTTGGCAGAATCTTTTTTATTAACAAGATTGGCTAGCCTCGATGATCTGCATAACTTTCGGTCATACAACAAAGCATTTTCATAACTTTACTCGAATTATGCTACATACTTCATCAATAATGTTAAGAGGGAGATCACTATAAAGTAACAAGGGGAAATGTGTCATTTATGTATTTCATTATCTAAAGTACGTTGAAGAAGTATTCCACCACTTAATGCTTCCTTCATTCATTCATTCATTCATTCACTGTTTCTTTCTTTCAACTCCAAATTATTCACATTCAAACCAGAGTCGCATTCCAACCGAAGAAAAAAATAACTAGTAACTAGAAGTCAATATGATATCAACCATGAACCTCCTCCAGAACCGTGATAGCAGCAATGGTGACATATTGAGATAGAAACGAGAAAAAATAAAATAAAATAGCGAAAAAAGAGCAAGCGGAACATTCGAAAACCGAGAATATGTTGATCGAGAATGTGCGTCAAAACAGTTAGACAAAAGGTGTGAACTCGGCTTCATGTTCAGTTTCAAATTGGTAGTGCACAATATCGAGCCACTCTCCTGCACGCTGTGTTATAGAAGTTCGACCAACACTCTTGAGCCGAAATTCCTCAATGAACCAAAACTTCCTCAAGAAATCCGTCTTCCATTTGTAATTTGGGTCATTCTTTCTGAGAACAGGAAGCTCGATCATCATTTGATGACAACGAGAACCACCACCATGATCATAGGCAGGATCATTATTATGGTTGAGCCAGTCATACCCTTCATGACCAGCCCAAGCACGGCTTGAAACTTGAAGGAGTCGATCTAAGATACATCCACCAACACCCTTGCGAGTGTAATCGTGGTGAACGTAAAAGTGCATATTGTGTGTGTACCTAGATCGACCAGTAGGTTTTCCAGCGATACCACAACCACGCATCTCGGTATATCCAAAGCCAATGACGTTTTCGTACTGTGGTATCTTGGTCTTGACTTTTGGATTCGCGGATTGTGCTGGGATACGACCTTTGACGGCAACGACGAAAGGATGCTTGTCTTTCTTGGTGATCTCGATGGTGAATAGAATATCACTCTCTGTGAGAGGCTCTTGATCCTCTGGAATGTAGGATTCGGTGATGTAATGATTGTAGATCTGTAATATTTGCTTTGCATCAGCTTCGGTGGCAGGTCGGAGATAAATCTCGATCTTAGGAGCGTATGGGTTTGGTGCAGGCTCCATTGCCAAAAGCGCTTGCTGGTGAGCATTGTCTGCGATGATAGAGTGTTCTCGTGCCTTTTGGGCCTTCTCATATTTCTTGGTGAGAGCCATTGCATCCTGGCCAGAAGTCTGATTAAGTCTCTTGAGCTCATTGGTGGATCTCAAGGTATCTGGCAAGGAGGTTAGCCTATGGCAAAAAGCACGTATAATATTCAAGGGAATTTGACTTACCAGGAATGGTAGGCTCATGCTTCGGCGCCTTTGAAAGAATGACGTTATTGACAAGATCTTCTCCAGATATGAAGCCTTCGGCAGAAGTGTCGACAGTGACAGTGACTGGGCGTTGAGGGCTGACCGCAGCAGACCACTCTTGGATATAAGAGGGAATGTAAGCGGCATCGAAGCTTCCACGTTCCTCCCAGATTGGTGGCGCACACCAGCTACCGTCCCAATCGCCCAAGACTACATTGGCATCTTGCGTTGCAGTTACACGAACACCTTCCTTGAATTTTGGATCAACGACGGTGTTGCCCATCTTATCGCCAATATCAGAAAAGCTAGAGATTGACCAAAATGGAGGCGAAGAAACTAAGCTGCCAGCTTGCTTCTTCGTCATGAGCTTATCATTGAACGGATTGTTGACTTGTGTGTCGGCATGAATGACATTCTCATTCTCATTTGGTGTAAAGCTGTGAACAGCAACATGCGAAATCTTGTCCTGAGATGACTCGCCCTTGAGAACTGCCAATTTGCCAGTAGTATTTACGGGTGTGTCATCGACTGTGTTCAATGCGCTGATGACATTCTCGTCAACAGAATTTGTGTTGATGAAATTCTCCTTCTTGATGATCGGGACATTAGTAACACCGTCGTTGATTGCTGTCTTCAACTCCAAAAGAATGGCTTGAGCATTTTGCATGGTAGCTTCTGGAATGGCAAAGACTTCCACATCACTCTTTGGCGCAGAATCTTGAGTATTGGTCTTGTTGATAGGCAGTTTTGCGGGTGGAGAGGTTGGGGTATTTGCGAAGCGACGAGTCAGAAGTGCATCGAATTCGGCTTGACCAGCAGCTAACTTGCGTTTTTCTGCACAGGCTTCGGTTTGTGTTGGCTTTCTTGGGGTTGTTTTTGGTGATAAAGGCTTGAGAACAGTTTGTTGTTGTGTTCTTGCCGCATCAGCAGGCACAGCCGTCTTGTTCGCGAGGAATGTTTGAAAGTCTTCATCTGCCTTGCATAGAGCCTTTCCTTGGGTCAACTTAGCAGTGGTCCACTGCGAGATTAATTGTTAGCAATTTTCTCATCTCTAAAAGACACGTCAGGCGTGGGAATGAAAAGAAGGCAGACACCTCGAGAAATTCGCTTACTTTGTTTATCGGCGCCGGAATGAGAGGCTTGTTCGACATTGTTGTGGTATCTGGGTTTTTTGGGTTTTTTGTAGAGTTGTGAGTTTCCGAGGCTGAAAGGTCAGATCTCACTTGTTGGGTATTCACTGTGGAAGGGTTCATTAGCTCTGAAAACCCAAGGAAGTGTGTTTTGAAAGTTATACGTGCCTTTGGGATCTTTTTTTATTATTAGCGGGGGTTCAACAATCGACGTTCTCTTTAGATCTTTCTCTTGTTTTCCCTTGATTAGCATTGCCATAAACTCGTTTTCTTTCATCATGGAAGGACCAGAGATGACTGGCTGGGAAGGATCAGTTAAGTTGTGTGGCTCGCTACCTGCGTCACTAGCATTTCGGGAAATTGGCAAAGGTAAAGCTGGGATATAAGCCGGAATAGAAGAACCTGACATAGAAGCAGCTAGGATGGAAGAAGCTGGGATAGATGCTTGCTTTGGATGTTTCTCTGTTTGTGCCTTTGCCAGCATCTCCAAGAACACGTTTTTCTTCATGGTAGAAGGAACAGCGGAGATTGCTTGAGAAGAACCAGTTGATGAGTTGGTCTCGCTACGCGCAGAGCCGCCGGTCTTGGTGACGACCGGCACGTTATCAGACTTCTTCTCGATCATGGAATTGGCCTTGGAGACATTTGAGGGCTCTTGGCTTGCGACGGAGACGTTGTTATTACCATTGGTGCCTGCTTCGGTGGCAGTGGTTGGTTGAACCTTGCCCATTCGCTTTTGATAGTCTGCAAGGAGCATCTGTTCAAACAACTTCTCCGGGGTTGGCTTCTTGGCGGTGATACTTTTGACGACAGCAGTAGGAGACTTGATGATATAGTCAGTAATAGGAAAAAGAAACGGAACAAAAGGCATACTGAGACCAAAGAAACTCCACCACCACTGGAAGGTGATGCCTCGAGAGATCTAGGGGCAAACGACTGTGATGATCTACTCAACGAAGAAGTTTTACTCTTCCCCTTACTTGGAGTTAGGACAGTAGCACATACTCTAGGGACATTCTCTCTGGAACTGCCTTGCGTGTTAAGTCGGTTCCTAGTATTGCCATTCAATTTAGGAGCATCTAATACGATCAGCAAAAGAAAGACGTGCTATAGGCAGGAGAACTTACAGCGAGAACTATCTAGGCCACCAAGCTTGAGAAGTTTGGATGCTATGTCGTTTTCATTTGTGGGGACGCTCATCTTTGATGATAATGAAGGTGTATTCCTACATAAAGAGTTGTCATCGAAGTCGAGATTCTTAGGACCGCCTGGAGTGACTTTATAGTTCTTCTGTTCTCCACGTGCCCATCGAGATGATCCAAGACCATTTGCTTTCCCGGCAATTTCAATTACCTCTTTTTCGAATGCCTGATAGGCCTTGTACGCATTTGCTCGGAGGACTTCGTGGCGAGCTTTCTCAAATTCTTCGTCTCGTTCTGTCGAAACTATCAGCTTTGGTGGGCTTGCCATTGCGACAAAGTACGACAAATACAGTTGTAAACTTGGATTTGTAGGTGTATGGCAATGGCAATGGTAATGTTAATATAGAGCCCAAATTGTGTTTGTAAAATCGGGGACGGAGTCGCAGGTATATGTCAAAAGTGTAAAAGTGTTACTTGTTCGAGGGTGGACGATTAAGAGAGGCACAAGAGAGAAAAGGGGAACAAAGTAATGTGAATTCTCTGTAGGAGAAGAATAAGGTATGTAGTGTCTGTGTAAAGTTGGTGCTGATATTGGAAGAGTTTGTTTGATAGGAATCTTGTAAAATACAAAATCTCTGAGGAAGTGTGTATGTGGAAAAGTGGTTGAGAAAAGAAAAAAGAAAGCAGACCAATTTTATGGGAAAGATATTTTCAACAGTAAGAGACAACAAGGTAGGCAAATTTTATTGTCGAGCGGCTGGGAGAGTTATTGTGTGTTTGAGACGAGTTCAAAGGTGAACATGTTATTGCTGGCCGAGGACCTTAAGGTGAGTTGCGGAAGAGTGAATTGAGTGAATTGGTGAAGTGAGAGGAAACAGAAAGTATCCAATATTTTGGATTATGAAGGTCAGAAAAGAATATAAACATCAGTAAGTAGGTAATAAGTCACTTTAATTGGTTAGGTAGGTACATGTAATATAAATATTAGTTATACTAGGTATCTATCTAGGTAGGTAGTCAGTTTATCATCGGTTTCTTTATGGGGAAGTTACTGAGGAGGAAAGTGTGGTTTTGAGATGGTAACTTTAGCTATAACTGGTTCCATCGAGCTAGGTATTGATATTGATATCTTGTTGCGCAGACTGATAAACATATGAGAGATGAGAGGGTATCCAGCAGCCATGACCCGGTATATAATACTCGTACATGATCAAAGTTTGGATTACATCACGTGATTGCCCATATGTCCTTTCTTCAAATGCGAGTAGACTTTCTTCTCTTTCGATGAACATTCAAGGAAAGTAATTTTAACGAAAATCAGGGAGTTTTTGATCAAGATGTTGTCAGTATTGCGTAAGGCGAGACTCAAGGATAAAGAGATGAGAATTTTGATGCTGTATGAAGCTGTTCCCCTCGTAGCTTTACCTTGCTGATTCATTTTCTTGCACAGGGGACTGGATAATGCTGGCAAGACTACAATAGTGAAAAGAATCATGGGCGAAGATGTCAATACTGTGAGCCCGACACTGGGTTTCATCATCAAGACTATTGACTATGCTGGGTACATCTTATGGCACCAGTGAAGACATTGCCAACATGCTGACCTTTGAAAGTTACAAGCTAAACATTTGTAATATATCTTTACCTTCCTCATCGTTCTAGTGAACTGAACTGTACTGAATATTCTCGACCATAGGGGATGTTGGTGGACAAAAGACTCTTCGGTCATATTGGAGAAACTATTTCGAGAAGACCGATGCCTTGATATGGGTGGTTGATGCCACCGACCGTTTGCGTATCGACGATTGTAAGGAAGAGTTGCATGCTTTACTGCAGGAAGAGGTTTGTTTACAGTGAAGCGTTGATGTCTGCAATAGCAATCGCTAATAGCTTTATAGAGACTTTCCGGCGCGAGTCTTCTTATTTTCGCAAACAAAACTGATGTGAATGGCTGTATGACGAAGACAGAGATAAAAGATGTGAGTGAAGCCGTGAAGCCTGTAAAAAATTACAGGCTGTGATGTGTGTCGTCAAGAGAAGTGGGCATACTAACGGGAAGTAGACGTTGGTACTAGATACAATTCGGACGCACAAATGGCACATCATTAATTGCAGCGCAATAACAGGCGAAAATCTGGACGAAGGATTAGCTTGGGTGGTTGAAGACTCCAAGAAACGATTGTTTTTATATTGAGAGTTGGTGGATGAGCTGGGAGTTACACCTTGGTTGATATACTAACCGGGAATATCCCATTCAACTCTTTTTTTAGTGGCATAGTTACGAGAAAAAAAAAGAGCTTTGTTTGTTTATTCTGATTTAGGAGTTCTCTTCTCTACGGTACTCATTGATTTCGTGCCCACCCCATCCCCCACCCTCCCACCTCACATCTGTATAGAAATTGGCTACCAGGGGTCTTCTTGTCTTACGATACGGCTGTTTGTATAACCCGTATAAGCGCGTGGTGGTTGTCAGCCGCTCAAGGGAGTATGGAATACTAGGTAGATATTGATCAATTGAGTTGTAGGAATAGATACAGAATACTCGAAACGTATGGTGAGAAATGTAGAACAATACATCTGCGTTTGCATCAAGATTTGTTGAAGCACATACGATATAAGGGGTGCCACGTTTTATGAATGTATAGTTGTTGAAATGGCTATAACCTTATTCACATCTCGTACTGCAGCTGGACTTATGAACTTTATGAAACCTTGAAGCGAAGCTTAACCTTCCTTATTAAAACCATTCCTTTGAGGTACTTCAACTCAACAATCTCGACCCCTCGTGCAAACGCGTTTACCCGCCGAGTTGTTAACTTGGTTTGTCCTTCATTTGTGAAATACACCATTCAAAACTCTTCTCCTGTGTTGCTGTACCGCTGCCTCATATAAATATGTCAAATATCGAAGGAGAGGCCGATGTGAACGACTTCTTGCAGCGTATCAAAGAATTGGGTAATAAACGGGACCAAGAAGACGAAGACCGCACCAGAAAGTTAGAGGAAGAGATACTGCAAGGCAGAAAAGCGAGACAAGCTCGCAGAGCTGGTAATTGATTCCTACTTGACTTGAACCTTCTTTCAGAGACATTGTTCCACCCGCCGCCATACAACAATATGATATGTCAGATATGTAACTTTTTGCTAATGTTTACTTTCAGAAAGGGCATTATCAATCTCACCTACGAAGTCCTCTCCTATGGGTACACCTACCAGACCTATCTCAGGCATCATTTTAAACTCGGAAGATCAACCTTCAGAATCTAGGCGTGGGAGTGCTATTGACAACGGGGTAGATGAATTAGCAATGAACTCGATGTCGGATTTCAAGCGAACCTCGCAGATCAGAGATTCGCCGTCGAATGCTATGCCCTCGCGAAATTCACCTTTATCATGGGCTCGCAGACCGGAACCTTCCGATAAATCTCGAAGTCGACCTTTGTCAATGGTAGCTACAGATAGGGTAATGCTATCGAGAACAACTACACCGACACCCGACAATACTACATCTGCCGATGACAGTACACCTTCTCGAGAACAAATCGCACAATCGCTAGGATCCAAAGATCCAGCTTGGTTTAGGCAAACTGTAGATCGGGGCGTAAATTCACCAGCTTACAGAAAGAACCAGGTGGAGGACGAAGAGAGAGCAATACACGGGTCAATTCAGATGCCAGGAATGGCTCGTAATAGTTATTTACCTGACAAGGCAATGGACGAGATCAAAGATCCTTCTTCAACACCTTCGAGGTCGCCAACAAGACCATCAGCAAGAAACAGTATTTCCTTTGGGAGCGCCTCTAGAATGTCGTACCAAAGTATCCCAGGTGCTGGCATGGGGTCTGCAATTCCAATGACCGACGCTCAGAGGCTAGATCCACCTGTTGCCAGTGATAATTTGTTGGAGGTTCGAGGTCTAGCAATGTCGCCTTCGCAGGGTCGCATATCGCCTGATAGACTAGACCGACCTATTTCTCCGACTAAAGGAATGGGTGGGTTTGTACAAAGTGCGATGATGAAAAGATCGGAGAGTATGAATAAGCGCTGGTCTGTTCAATCACCTTCATTAGATCGGAAAAATACGTCTTTTGATCCTAATACGGATAACCAAACTACTTCACCTTCAAGACCCACGTCAAGACCTACCTCAAGTCATGGTGAGCTCCATCGCCCAGGCACAGCGAGTTCGATGAGAAGCAATATGACAAATTCCACAATGAATGATGGTTCCATCTCCATGAGGCCATCTCTGGCAACAACTAGGTCTTATACACCGGCCGATCCTAAAGAGGCAGACAATGGGAACCAATCGCCTCCGACAGATGATAGTTTGCCTATTAGCCCTACGAAAACCATGGATTCAAGACGATGGAGCCCTACCAAATCCAGTTGGCTCGACAGCGCACTAAACAAACCCGAATCACCGAAGCCTAAAGCTACGCCACCGCCTCAACAACCCTTGTGGATGTCGGAGATTAGTAGAGCAAAACAAAAGGGCAGTGTCGACTTGGGTAGAAGTCAAACGGTAAAGCATGAAGTAAACATTGGCGGTCTAATGAGGTCTCCTCCACCTGGCGCATTGACAACACCCTCAAGTATTCGAGGCTTCCCAACAGCATTCGCCCCTGGAGTTACGCCACAGCGAAACATTGAGAGCATGATCAATCAGGACAGTAAGAGTGCTGCTGAGAACACAAAGGTCGAAATACCATCGACTCCCTCCACTTCTACTCCCATTTCTAGTGCCACGCCCAAGAAAAATACAAATTTTACACCCACTCCATCTTCAACATCTAAAGCCAATTTGAACTCACCTGCCGGTCCAGCGAAAGTCAAGCCCGTGACGCCCCCGAAGAATGATTTCCGGTCTGTTTTGAAATCACGTCAGGCACCTACTGATGAGAAACCCAAAGAAGAACCTGAATTCAAGAATGTCTTTGGTCAACTCCGGAGAACGAAGACTCAAAGCTACATGGCTCCAGACGCACTGAAGGACAATATTACACGTGGCAAGGCAGGTCTTAACCTTACTGGCGGGCCCATGAAGACTGACCGTAAGGACGAATTCAAAGATGCCATATTGAAAAAGAAGGAGGATTTCAAGAAGGCGCAGGTTGAAGGACACGGAGTTACAAGATCTGCCAGCGGTGGAAGTCAGGAAAATGTGGTACCTGAAGCTTTGCGAAGAAGAAACACCTTGGGAAGGAATGGCTCCGTCTCTAAGATACTTGCATCTTCTTTAGAGTCAAGTTCGCCGCAGCTTACTGCTTCAGCAAGCCCCACTCCGAACTTAGTCAAAGAAACCAGTGCCTCAGCACGCATGCAAGAAAAGAATGCAATTGGAGGTAAGCTTGCTGGACGTTTTAACCCTGCTCTCGCAGATTTACTAGCCAAGGGCCCACCGTCACTTGCTAGTGAAACCTCAAGGTCTTCAAGCCCCTCGTTATCGCAGCGCACGATCAGTATGAGCACTTCGACGACCAACCTCGAACCGAGTGAAAATTTACCACAACTCACGCATATGACCAAAGGACGTGCTCGTGGACCGAAACGAAAAGCACCAACTACAGCCGCACCAAAGACTGAAGAAAAGACTGAAGAAAAGTCTCAAGTTCCATCCCCTATGAAATTGCTTGCTGCCTCTGAACGACCTACGTCGCCGGCTACAAGCCCCGTTGGACAGCCAATTTCAGCCTTGAACACAGAACAGCCGCAAGAAATCATCTCAGATTTCCAGCCTTCGTCACCTCGGAAGCTAGATATGAGGAGACGATCTCTATTCCTACAAGAAGCACCAAAGAATAAGGATACACCATCGTTGGAAGCCCCTAAACCACTTTCTCCCGTCAAAATTGCTAATTTCCCTGAGAATACGGTAAAGGCACACCACAACAAGCTCGATGCAACAATTCCGCCAGATCCACCAAAACCGGAGCCTCCAGCGCCTGCCAAATCTCCATCATCAACTAAGGTCTATGAAGATCTCACATTCAATGATCCTGTATCACCAGAGTCTGCGAAGCTCCGTCCCGCTCCATTATCCCCAAGAAAAGCAAATTCGACAAAAGCCCCACCGCAATTTTCGCCTCGTTCTGATGAACCACCACCACTCAGTCCATCGAGATCAGTCAAGCACACTGCAGCATTATGGGGCCGAACCAATTCAGAACACCCTGCTCGCATATCATCTCCAATAAAGTTACCCACCCACGAAGACGAAAAGGCAGCGTCAGTAGGCGCAGGTTTGCGACCTACAAGTCCAATGAAACGAAACAAGTCATATGAAGATGAAAAGACACCTTTAGCAGGTGCAGGTTTGCCGCCTATTAGTCCTTTGAAACGAAATCAGTCTATTGACCTAGGACTACGAATGGGGCCGAAATCAACCTTAGAGTCATCATCTGCGCGCGCTCTTCCAATTCCTCCAGCTAAAAGACTAACGTCACCAGTAATGAGCCCCGGTCTTCGCTCGCCCAGTATGGCCTACTCTCCAGTACCTCAAGCATCCGAAGCCTCGCAACTTCTTGCTGACTTCTTCGGCGAAGAGCCCAAGCCAACTCCAACTTACTCAGTCGATACAGCAAGCATCCTAATGGCCAGACAAGATACAGTCTCAACTGTACGAACCATGAAGTCTAGCTTGTTTCATTTGTTTGGGGACGGAAAGAAACAAGCTGTTTCCACTCATCAAGAGCGTGTCCTTTTCGAACGTGACATGTATATATGCCCACATACATTCACCAACGCAGCTGGCAGGAAGATTACTGAAGTATACTGGTGGATTGGAGATGAAGTCTCTGAACGTGTCGTCGGTGGTGTTGAGATCTTTGCCCAGAGAGAGGCCAAGGGTTTTGGCGGCAGTTTTGTAAAGTTGAGACAAGGCAAAGAAACTCCAGAGTTCTACCAAGCTCTTGGTGGTATCATTATTGTCAGGAGAGGATCATCCAACAAATATGATTCCCTCGCACCTCATATTCTCTGCGCAAGACAGCAATACGGAATGTTGGTATTCGACGAGGTTGATTACTCACCTTCAGTCCTGTGCTCCGGATTTCCATACCTCATCTCCTCGCCGTTAGGCAAGACATATCTATGGAAGGGTCGAGGTAGTACTGCTGAAGAGCATGGCTGCGCCAGACTTCTTGGAATGGAAATTTCATTGACTGGCGATATCGAAGAAGTTGAGGATGGTGATGAGTCCTCGTCATTCTTAAAAGTATTTGAGAATTGCAAAAGAATTCCACAATCAGCAGATCACTGGAAACTCAAACCCGCCTACAACAAATATTCCGCACGTTTGTTCTGTGCTACCACTACTGGCAAAGAACAAGTATGTTCATCCATTCCCTACATTATTTTATTTACCTTCCTACTAACGTCACATGCAGATCACCGAAATAAATCCCTTCTCTCAAGCCGACCTCTCCCACTCCGCAATCTACATCCTCGACGCTTTCTTCGAAATTTACATCGTCATCGGCGCCAAAGCCCAATCCCAATACGGTGCCTTTCATAACGCACTCCAATTCGTACAAGAATATGGAATTCTCTCGGCGGGCATGGAAGATCGTCCCTTCGTACCAGTATCTACGGTCGTGATAGAGGGCATCCCAAAGGATTTGAAGAGTGTTTTCAGGAAGTGGGTTGAGGGCAGAGCGCCAACTATTGTGCAGAAGAAAGATGGGCATGGAGGAAGTGACTTGAAGAGAGTGAGAAGTTTAAGAGTGGTACCTTTGACGGCAGCTTTGGAGGCTACGAGGGGCTAGGTTGCTGCAGTTGCGTATATCTTCGTCCTGGCATTTTTCTAAGGAGTGGATTGATTTTGGGGGATGTGCGTAGGAATCGGTATTTCAATCGTTTGTACTATGTTACTGGACTGCTACTTTGGTCATGGATGGATGGATGGATGGATGGACAAATGCATGGAGAAATGGTAGGAGGAATTGTCATGGAGTACATTCTCGCGAGCTTTCGTTGTTTGGAGCTTTCTTTGTAAAACTTATTATTTGATACGTTTCGTAACGTATACAGGTACTCCATGGAGTATTTTTTTGAGCTTGAGCAGATGGGGTTGGGGGAGAAGGTGGGATGGAGATAGGGATGGAGATGGATTGTACATATAGTGTAGTGTAATAATATGAATATCCAATATGAAATATGAAATATGAGATATGAAATTACTTGAAGTCTGAGTAGATTGTTCATTACTTGTTATGTTATTAAATAGGCTCAGCTCAGTGAGCGTATGCGAATTTCTTGAATAGATTGGATATACTGAGTATATATAGGTCCGGGATCATGGTCGAGAATCGAGGATCGAGGGATAGGATAGAGGATAGAGGATAGAGACGACTTTTATAGATTAGTAATGTGATTTAGTATTGAAAGTAGGTAATTAGAGATTGATGTATATTTTCAGATATATACGAAGTTACTTTTATAGATGTAATCTGAGTCTGAAATTGAAATTGATTTGATACCCCTACCCTTGGTTGGTTGAATGATCGACCTCCTATGTTTTCGCTTATGTGTAGATAGATAGATAGATACAATGTAGATATATCTACGAGTATATCCAATCTATAGCACGAGCATTTTTAAAATACACGGCGATCATTTATGATCATGATATCTCCATAAAATCCAAGTATCCGTCCGATAAACTAAAATCGAGTAAATCACGTCTCTTCCTCAAGAATTCGAGATGTTTTCGATTTGGGAGGGTCTTGATGAAGAATTGTTGTGCGTGAAAACTGAAGTGTGTGTGTGACAGAACCATGATTCATCTCAACAATATATATAGTAAAGAAAAATTGTGATTAATAAAACGCTCGGGGGAAAAGTTTACCGCCTAGTAAGTATATAACTCATAACGAAAAGTTTAGTGTAGTCGCATTTCTTCAGTTTTTGCACTTGTAAATAGCATTTCTCTCTATCTTGAACTTAAAGCTACTAGAAGGTAATCTTGCCCATCTAAATTCTCAGTTACAAGGGCTATCCTTACGAACATCAATAGACCAACCCCTATTTGAGATTTAGGGTTCAAGGAAGAACAGAATGTACGAGTATTAGTTAGCTAGCTACTCATCAACAAGAAGCTAGACACATTCTAAAAAGTCAAATCTGACAGTTTTTCGACAATTTCACGAGGGAAAGGTTTAGAGTTTAGAGCCGAAAACATAGTGCACAAGCTACTGGCTAGCAGAAAGCCGGACATGTTAAACAGAGAAGTCTAAAGCCGTCATAAAATCTGTCCGCTTCCACTAGCTCTTTGACTGTCACCAATAAGGGACTTCGGAATATATCTTTGGCGGCCATAGGAGAATGAATGGGGATGATGTAGGCATCGTGTGGTCCACATTACTATAAAGCCCCACGGATAAAAATATGATTTTGCAGTGTAGGACTCAGTAGTAGTTTAAACCAGTCGGGAAACTGGCAGTTTAGGAGATCGTACTTGAAGTTGCAGTCTGAATCATACAAACTAAATCAATTGATAATTTGAATTCATTAAACTGACTTATTAATTTAAACCCCAAGTTACTAATCTAATCAGACTTTAAACTGTGAAGGATATGTATGTGAAACTAGTACGGGGTACGTTGGTAAATGAAGTTATCAATAAGGAGGAAAAGGAAGAAGCGGAGCTTCTTCATTTTCTAGTAGCTAATAAGCTAAACTAATGCTAGTACTGATATGATGGGAAGGTGCTTCCTGACATAAACTAACTTGTCTAATAGTTTAAAAGATTATAATTTAATTAACAATTGAAACCATACAAACTAAGCCAACCTTCAGTTTGAATTAAACAAATTAAATTGCCAATTTATCAATTCCCTGGTATAACTGGTTGACTATTGACTATACTAGTATAAAACGTATTTGTTATAATCGACGATCATTCCGGCTGATGAAACTAGAGAACTGTAGTACGTAGCACAGGAGTAAAGTAAAAATGAACAGCTGGAGATTTTGGAACCTTGCCCGAGAAACTCAGAACGATCATGTGACACAACACACAGTACAAACAAGTAGAATCAAGACTCCTGGAGGCAAAGAGCGGCTTGAAAGGCACGGAATCGATTCTTGCGCTAAAGAATGCTTAGCCGTACTCCTGGATATCTAACCAAAAAATTAAACCTATAGGACGCTTTTTCTATCTTTATTGTGTAAGCACGGCGTCTTCTAATAAGCTTTCGTCATCTCTTCACGCTTATGGCCAAGCAAAGCCCAAGACGGGACATTTTGCAGCCATATCGAACTGACTTATATCATCCATCGATTCCGCTGGTAACCAGTCCAAGTTCTCCAAGTTCGACATATCATCCCCACCTATGGATTGTAGGGGGTCTATCCTCGGCTTTCCGGAAACTTTCCATTCCCATCGCATATCTTCATTCAGAATCAGGTTCACGACCTCACTCATCTGTATGAACTTTGAGACCGGGTATGCTTCTGAAGGCTGATAAACCAATTGCTGTTCGAGATTCCAGTATCCTTGTACGAGATTGATCGTTGATGAACTATCCCACATTCCCTCTTTTCTCGGGCACCGCAGTAGAAGTTCTAATGCTTGGCGACGAGTTGTTTCGTTGGGTGATTTGACGCATGTATCTATTTGAGTAAACTGATTAGTATTGAATTACAATGTTAAGACTTAAGAACCATACAGTATAAAGGAGCAATTAATCCCAAGTCAGTTGAGAATGTCAAGGAAGATTTTCCCGCCTTCGAATCCTCCTCAGCGGCGTTTATCAAAGATCTTGCGAGATTGACGACCATTTGGAATTCCAGCTCGAATACGGAAGACTTTTTGGGATCATTGTTAGAATGTTTAATGCTTCGAGTGTCGTTTAGGTCTGGCTCCGTGACCCTAGCCATAATGTGCACAGTTGTATAATGAATCTTACACAGTGCGGCACCTCTCAACTGTTTACTGTCGAAAGTGTGACTTTGGCTTCTCATGAAGTTCTCGAAAGAATCTTTCCAAGCGTCCAATTGTGAACGAGATTGTACATATAAATCCATAGCCCCACTTGGTTGGCATGCAGCAGGGAGATTGCCATCCCATAAGTAACCTCCTCGGAAAAGGCTATCGGATGCTTGAAGTAGACTCCTTCTTGCTACGTCCAAGTTTTTGAATTCTCTTGGAATAATGTTTTCTCGACTACTGGTAGTCGATATTACTCTTGCGAAAGCCATACGTTCTGGGATTGTTCTAGTATCGATGTACAAGATAGCTTGTATGCAAAGTCTCATGAACATAGGTGCAATTATTTCCTCAATCATATCCTCGTCTTGGGAGTTGTTTCGTAACCGATTATCATGCAGAATCTTCAGGCCGCTCTGTAAATGCATTATGGCGCTCGAAAAGTGGCCTCGTAACGAATCGAAGCAAACGAAGAGAATACAAGACATCAAAGCTGTGAGCGGCTTTTGTTTGCCGGCCGCTAAAGATCGTCTAAGATGTGAGATGGCTTTGGTATATTGGCTTGTCGCGAACCCGAATCCTGATCTAGCAGCATCACATTTCGTAGCAAGATCCAGCCTTCGGTTTGAGAAATCTTCATGAAGAGTGCCGAGTCCTATGATAGCATGCCGTAGAGATGGATCCGCAATGCTTGCTTGCAATATGAGATGTTCCCAAAAGGATGGATCGAAATATCCACTGAGCTCAGTTGCTGTGTTAGAAACAAAGTATTGAAACCCTCGTCGCTCGTCCACAGTACCTGGTAAAAATGTGGGTAGTCGCTGGATGTCCAATGCGCTTTGTACTTCCGGGCTCAATCTTTTGAGGTCTACAGCATAACCATCACAGCGTCGTCTAGTAGAAACACATCTTTCACATGAAGGCTTGGCTTCATCACACTTTATTCGACGTATCCTGGATTATGTCAATGGCGATCATGCATTTAACAGGATAGTACAACTTCATACTTGCAAGTTTGGCAACCCGTCTTCACTTTGGGTCCACATCTCCTACGTCGGGATACTATTTGGTTTGGACTTTCAGTTGACATATCTCTTGAGCAATTTCAAAGGGTTTCCGAGGGATCCAATGGAGATGCTAGTGATGGCGTGAGTAAGCAAGTAAATACGATGCAACCTCTAATATACCGAAGTTGGAGAAGCTTGGAGTGGACCTTCAAGGACCTATGCCAATATATAGTCCCGCCGATTCCATGGCAATGTCATTAGCTCCCCTTTCTTTGGTCTTCAGCCTTAGGTGATGTGGAGGGTGCATATAAAGGTGCATATGTGAATCCACCAATCTGTTGGCATTACTTCCTTGCCAAATATTCTTAAAATCAAGAAACCCTTTGACATGGTGAGATTGAAGATACGCCGTTAATCCTCTTTGCTTGGCCAAGCTTGCTTAATTTGACAGTAGCCTTGCCTGAGCCACAAGGCTGATACATTCGAAGATACGAACGAACCAATCAAACTCAATTACATAGTTACTTAGTCACGCTCAATCAATACCTACCAATCATAGAAATCCATATCTCCATCAAAACTATCTTAAGAAGCAATTAAATCCACCTTTATCCTGCGGCACAGTCAGATTCTACAAAAGAAGTATGATAATGTCCTTGGCACAGCGGCGCAGACCCTATATTTAATGTCATATCACAACAGTCTCTGATTAAGTATATGGATGGCATGGCACAGTTCTGTCCTTACAACCGTACTCTCGCACATTTCCTCATCGAGATCATAATATCACCCCGAATTATGTGAAATCCAGAGCAAAAAGAAGGAGTCTGCAAGAAAAGAAACCAGCTGTGAAAAGGCAAAAACATATCTTGATTCACGACACCTGAGTGATTCGAACACTCGCTCCCGAAGGAAATGCCTGACTCTGTGTTTTACAGTAGCAGGGCATCGCGTTAACCACTCCGCCAAAGTGCCTATTTCATATACCCAAAGCACGCTCATACATGTATATATTGTATGTAAATATGGTGGGGGCCAAATGGAATTGACCAGATATCAGGTTTGCTTCAGCGGGTGGTGGAGCTGGCAATATTCAAGAACCCGCAGGGATCCACATGGTGCGGCTATGTGCATATAGGATTTCCATTACTTAATAAATATCATTAGCAAGTGTTATGATAGCTTTAATGTAGAGACTCAGCGGCTCGACAGACATTTCCCTCGGAGGATTTGGTATATCCCATCTTTTGTATAAGCCTCAACCGGCGACTTGCAACAAATCTTTGAGGATATGTGGCTTTGATCAATTGAAAGTCCTTTGCCCTTGATCCTTGAGAGCATAAGATCTGAGACTAACTGTTCTATGGCGGGCAGTTTGGTATGGCATCGAATGCTGCCCAAGGTCATTTGCTGGATGGGTCGAGCCATGCTTGGAATAACGGCATCTATAACGACACCAGCGCAACTCTTAGTCGCCTGAAGGAAACGACAGCTTGATAACAGACAATTGAATGGGTTCAATCATTGTTTACTACACGAAGTAGAGGATCTAGGGGGCCAGCAAGTTTGTCCTGAGCATATACAGGTGGTTTTGTTTTCTACATTACCTATATTACTCTCAATGCGATTTGCTCCATACACGAAAACGCAGCTTGCAGATGCCACCCAGCGAGTGACTCTAGAGTGATCTAGGCTCAACGACTCCCAAAATTCTCTCATCTTGTTAGGGCAAGTTTCTGAAGAACTGTGAACAACGACGAACATCGGTTGTCAAAAAGTCCATAGATTCAATCAAGTCTTACTTCGGGACCAGAATACAAAAGGTAAACAAACTTCTTATACACACAGACATATTAATACCACCTCAATCTCTATCAAATACAACCGGACCGTGACTGCATCAGAATTCTGACCTTCGTTACCGCATCGATCACTACTACCACACTCTCAGCTCTTTCTCAACATGAAAAAGGAAACTCATCTCATCTCATCTCATCTTCATTATTCATTATTCATTATTTATTCGCTGCTGTTCTTTACATCTACATCCACATCTACATGCGCAGTCGGTTCTATCCTATCCTGCCATCATAATTCTGATTCTCATTCTCATTCTCATTCTCATTCTCATTCTCATTCTCATTGTCGTCTTCTATCTAATAATTACAATCTCAATTTCAACTTCACGCCGGATATAACGTATAATTTATTACTTATAACTTGTAATTTATAAGACGAAGTCACGAAGTCACAAAGTCATAAAGGAAATAAGCACCGAGGCAAACGACATCGACAATGACTTTGGCAATAACAACATGCGATGGAAACCGTTACAATAACAGTTGACTGGATATCAATATAAATAGTATCCAGCGAACAACGGGCCGTTTATGCTATGCTATACATACTGCTATACTTAGCAACTTACTGTAGTACTCATAGATATCGTGTGCATGTTTTCTTACTG
This sequence comes from Sclerotinia borealis F-4128, assembly GCA_000503235.1. NCBI lineage: Eukaryota > Fungi > Ascomycota > Leotiomycetes > Helotiales > Sclerotiniaceae > Sclerotinia > Sclerotinia borealis. The sequence continues at coordinate 71,464 of KI628671.1, read as the reverse complement.
TAATGATATGTGGATAGAGCGAACTAGGTAGTGCTGTTACTATTAATCTATGCTGCTAGAATCATTTGTTAATCTTGCAGTGCTTGATGAAGATTGATTCGTCCATTCATTCGCTTATTCATTCATTAATGATCTCAAATATCTCAAATATCTCAGATCCTTAGTAAGTGAGCTCTCTCTCTCTCTCTCTCTCTCTCTCAGGTATTAGACAATCAAAACATCAACATCAACATCGATATCATACAAGAGTTTTCCTACCTATACCATACTATACTTTCGATATATACTTTCTATACATCATACATCATAATGACATATATAATGCCAGTACTCCCACCGCTGTGCAACTTGCTAGGTGTTAATATTAATATTAATATTGATATACGTGCAACCATATTTACCGACTTGACACGTACTCGAACACCTATGACCTGGTATACCTATACACTATACTAACACCTTTCTCTTTCTTCTATTTTCTAGAATAACCGTAACTACCTATACCTACCTATACCTAGCTACTGGACCGGACTGTACTGGAGCAGGTGAAACGAAAAGTTAAAACGGTGTGGTGTGGTGTAGTTTCCCAATTCTTTCAAATTCAGATTCAGATATGAAAGAGAAAGAGCTACAGTATACTATACTATACTGCAATTCAGAAGGGAGAGAGAAAGAGAAAGAGTTACAGTATACTATACTATACTCAGTAGTATTTCAATTTCAATTTCAGAAAGAGAGCCAATACTCACTTACAACTCACTTACAAAAAGCGTGGTATATGCTCCTCATCTTATGTACAGTATACACATGGATATCTCACATCTCATTCATATACTGAATACTGAGTAGTATTCTATATAGCAAATATCAAACTCCATATATATACAAATATACATATACATATAAATCTCACCAAACAACAAGCAAATAGGACACATCACACAGCATACAGCACATAGCACACAGCAAGCAATGCAAACTATCAATTTTCTATTCATCTATTCATCAATTTAGCTACCTAGCCATGTACTCAAGTATATCAAATCAAAGAAAAGATGCGTATCTCCTTCTCCCTCACTCTCACTCTCACTGCAAGCAGTAAATAGCAAGCAAGTAGTAAAAAGCAAAATAAACCGTTCCGTTTAGTTACATCTGATATATATTGCTTGCACTCCAGGTACCAGTTTAAAGAAACCCTTTGTATTTATTGTATTTATTGTATGGTATGAATGGTATGATACAACCGTAATATCGCCTCGCCATAAACCCTCGAATCAAAAGCAGAAAACCTTTTTCCATACTCAAGTCCGCAAGTCTGCAAGTCCGCAAGCAAGTCCGCAAGCATATCATAGCATAGCATAGTCGCCGAAGTACCCACGCTCGAGACGCCTATGCATCAACACTCTGTAAAGTAAATAAACCCTATGTTTATGTAAATGTACGTAGACTACTAGCTACAAGTAATTTTCCCTCGACAAGTCAATATGATAGTTTTCCGGTACACATGCATCCATCATCCATCCATCATGCATTCATTCATCATTCATCATTCATCATTCATCCAAGCGAGCAAGCGAGCAAGCAAATTCATCACAGAAGCCAAGTACCTCACTCAACTCACTCAAGCCCACAAATAGTACTCTGTATCTCTCTCCTCGACCCTCTCATACTTGACGCCCTCAAACTCCGGCTTTGACCAACCTGCGACATCGCGCGCCATCATGTTGATATACGATTGATAGGCACCCAAACTCATCGGGACACGACAACCGGGACAATAGAAGTCTCGCTCGCCATCACCTCCCTCTTCACAAATATGATTTCGAGCAAAGAAGACCGGATCCTGTTTTACGAAGACGCCTTGACGGTAGGAGAATTCGCGAGCTTTGAATCGTGATTCGGTCATCCATTCGCCGTTGTTGATGGGTTGATGACGACGGCGTCGCTCCCAGTGATCTTCTTTGGAGAGGAGCGTGAAGCCGTCGAGATCATCGTAGCTGATGCGGGGATGACCGCGGATCTTGCGGAGAGTGGGGCGGGGGCCAATGGGTGCGTAGACGATCTTGAAGGTTTCGAGGTTCTTCAGCTTGAGATCGGAGGCTTTGCTGTTTTTGTCCCAGTCGCCCCAGATGAGATGGAGTTCGATGGGAGAATCGATGAGGGAACTGTCGATGGCGAGATGCTTGACGGCGGAGAGAGCGTGCAGTTGCTTGCTGTCGTTGTTGCCGAAGATGGCCTTGGTGGTGGTGAAATTGGCGGTGTATGGTGAGGCATCTTCCATGGAGGTAGTTGCTCGACGGATGTAGCAAGTGTCAACTTCGAGATCGAGATAGATGATAGAACCACAAGCGGAGTTTGGGAGAGACAGTTGCTTGAAAAGGGGCTGGAGCTCCTCACGAGCTTCTCCGCAAGTGGCGAGGAGAGCTGGAGCTGGGCTAAGCGAGACCAAACTCTCGGTGGGATGATCGTAGGTGATATGGACGATTCGAGGGTGAGTAGCAGCTAACTTCCAGATCTTGATGCGGAGTTCCTTGGGCAAGAATGGGAACAAGGTAAATCTTGTTAGGTTGGATGATTCAAGGAACATTCTTGGTAGTACTTCTGGTAATTGCCAGGTCAGTTGTTGCAGTCCCGGTGTTGGGGGTGGAGTGTCAACGATCTCAAACAAAGAGAGAGGGGTGGGTTCTCTGCTCATGGCAGCCATCACTGGTTCAGCAGTGAGTGGTGGTGTTGGTGGTTGCTTTCGCTAGTTATTTGTCAGAAATGTGTATAGTTTGTGGTGACATAGTAACAGTGAGAGCAACAAGACAAGACAAACTCAGCGTATAATTGAGACAATCACAGAATCACTTCTGGTATAATTGACAACCATTGACAATCTTTGTGAGGACTGGCTCATACTTTGCAAAGGTATATATCACCTGAGATTTGTCTGATAGCCGTTCAGAGAGAAAAGGAGAGAAAGAGATACAAGAGACTTACATTGGTCAATTTTTGGAGGTTTTGTAGAATCCCTCTTCCAATTGATTTTGTACCAAGTGAATGAAATATTTCACCAGTCATTGTAGGTTTGTGGATTTGTAAATTTGAAGATTTGTAGTGTTTGTAGCGTTACTGGCAGTTGTGATTCTTCAAGTTCTTGTTGTGGAAGAACTATATAAAAGGAATAGATAGATCGAACAAAGATTAATCCAACAAGAAGATCAAAAAGACATGTGAAATTTCCTTAAAGAGTTCAATTCACTTCTCGAGACAGCGCGTCTGAAAAAATCAGATCGTGTAGCCCATGTAGTATTGTTTTGTTATGACCAGTGATCATAACATGAAAGTGAATCTGATGGCTGGGTAACTTGGTTTCTATACTTGAGACGAGAGTCATCAAGGTGTGTATGTTCGGCCGTCCTTTTGTCGTGCCGTGTTATGAGGTTCTCGTAATTTCCCGAGAATAATGTTTGCTCAAAGATAGTGATGATGAAGCTTTATGACATGATTTTCCCAAGCAAAAAACAACCCAGAGGCAGCTCAGATCCCACGTTCTCAACTCTTGGGTATATCATAGGTCATAACTTTCATACATGATGGAACCATATGAGGTATTGCTACAGCAACAATGAGGACGGTAAATACCGTTTATGTATGGCCTTCATCTTTAAATGACAAAACTTATGATGAGCTACCAAAGCTGAAGTTGGCCAAAAGTTCATATTCTGAAGAATCTTGCCATGGTCCTTGAAACAATCCCAGTGATATAGTTTGGCATGAATCTCAGAGAAAATGATGCTTGACTGATGAAACAAGTTCATTGAGGAGAGCAAGCATACAAATGTAAGAAATTGCTCAGAGTCCAGCAAATACCAAATACTATAAAATGAAGATGCATGGTCCCGTTGTCTGAATGACATGACTTCCAGTTGTGCATCTATCGATGTATTGCAGAATGAAGAAGAGCAAACATGAAGATGAACTTGAGGCAAAGACTACCTTGATCTCCAAGTATTCATTCCTATGCTTAAGATTACATCATGATGCACAAGAACTTGCGTATATGTTGAAAGACCAAAGTCGAACTCTCTCATGTCACCAGATATGAATCCTTATACCTTATAGGAGTCCCTGAGAAGAGGGGTAGAGGTCACTCTTATACTGATTTACGGACCGAGGAAACCTCCGAATGGGTAGCAAGTCCCTCTATTCTAGCTATTCACCGGTGGGTGAGGAGGACCTCGGTGATGCTAGAATTCCTCTCACATGAAAATGATAATGCCATAGAAAACGATTTCCTAAAAGGTGAGGGGCCTTCAGAACTAAGGGATTATAATAAAGGGAATTCCCTAATACTTTGTTTGTAAGATCTTACTTTGTACTTTGTACGAACTCGAAATTCCTGTTGAAAATTGTGTTTGTGTCGAAGTATCGTGACATTCATTTCATTTCAATTTCATTTCATTTCATAAGCCTAAGGTGAAATGACAAGGACATGCATGGGTCATTCATCCCCAAATTGAACTCGAAACCCATCGTCATTCCACCTAACTCATAAGTAAAAATATCAAATCATGCCCAACATTTACATTTCTTAAGACTTCAATATCCTTCCATTAGGGGCGCATTCAATATTCATTTCACATACATTAATACCAATCACTTGGATATGCGATGGCGGCCCAACGTCGAGGAGAAGACCCTTTGAACATCGACTTAAGCAGCACCAATGCCGATCTCCCCCCTCTCGCTGCGCTATTTATGATATATTTCGATATCAAGGCCGGCTATACAATTGGATGGAAGCGTTCCTTATCGGGCATTGAACTAGATGGAGTGGTCGAATATAGGAGTCTGCCGTCGGGTTTACATACTGTGGAAGAGGATTTGATATACTTCACCCACGATAATTATGCAGGGCTCAGCGCATTCGTCAACGCGCCGGCAGATGAGGAATCGAGGAACGCGAGGATGATTGCCGTTGGTATTATGGTACCTCTGAGCTATGGAAGGTTAGGTAGGAGTTGGAAGCATGCGGAAAGCTTGAAAGATATCGCAAGGTATGAATGACTATGGTACCATTGGTGAGATGATTTCTGATATCTTCTACAGTGAGCTTATCCTAGATGAGAGCAAAACTGAGCGCCTCGAAGAATATTGGGAGAACCACAAGGGCGAAGATCTTGAAATACACAAGGAAACCGACTCATTGTTAGATTCTCCTTTGAGCGCGAGATTCAAAACCCGGAATACACCACCGAAATCGAAAGGTCACAATAGGAATCGCTCAGCTTCTGATGGTACAGCTTTAATACCCCCTGGGCACACACTATCGGCATATCATCCTGCGTGGAGCTTACCACGACTATTGGAAACGTTTGGTCCTATGATATTCCCTATACATCGAGCTGCACTTCTACGGAAGAGGATCTTGATTAGTGCTCATGCGCCTGTACATGAAACTTGCGATTTTGGTTTGGAAACCATCAATGCGCTTCTTATATTAATTAACTAACGTCAAATAGTATATGACATATCTATACTCTCAAATATTCCTCTCGCTGTCAGCGACCTCTTAGAGCCCACCGCCCCACCCCAAAGACTCCGTCCCCTCTTCTCCATCGGCGTCCACGATATCCCCCTCCTAGAAGATGACCTCAAAGCTTCAAAACGGAGAGCCACCTCGGAAGACACTATCCCAAACGATGGGCGCGATGAACCCGGTTGTGGCTGGATAGCCTGCACAACCGATAGCATTCTCGGCACCAAAACCCGTCTCTACGACGTGCTCATAACTATGCCACTACCCCGCTCCTCCACCTCCACCGCAAAAGTATGGCCCAAAATCGAAAGCTCCGCCGACGGCATCAAGATAAAAGCCACCCAACGCGATCTTCGCCGCTACAAAGCCCTCCGCTGGGGACTTTCACGATCCCCTCACCCCGCCTCCCCCGACATCAGCACCTGTCGCCGGGCATCCTCCTCATCCTACCTCGAGCAATTCCCATCCCCCATCGACCTCAGCTCCTCCACCTCCACTCTCCCCCCACGAGACGACCCCATGCTCGATATCCCCGACACCGACTCCGTCATTGAACCCGTATCCTGGTCTGCGCTCGCCTATTCTGGTTTCATATGGTGGGCCTCGGCCGGCGAACAACGTTTGCATTCGCAAGAAGAATGGGAAGCGGATTCTGCACTCCTATCATCACCTCACACACCTAATCCGTTTCCAATCCCCCTTCTCTTCAATTCAAATGGTTTCCCCACCGCAGAAACGGAAACGGGAATCATCGCTTACTTCCACCGTCTCACATCGCAAATCCTAACAACCCTGAGCGATATCATCGACGCATCCGATTCAGACGATGAACGCGAAGACGACCAAATACATAATCATAATCATAGCCTATCCCATAATTCCTCATCCTCACTACTAAACAGAGGAAGTGCTAGCAATGGAGGAGGAGGAGACGCCGCAAACGAAGAAGCAGAAGAAGGAATGAGCTGTATATACATCAGTAGTTCAGACATGGAACGCATGGGACTAGATGTGTGGAGCGCAAGCGATTATGTTTTTGTAGAAGAGGTGGTACGAGAGTATTTTGGGAGGAAAGCGAAGATTGAAGGGAGGGGCGTGGATGTTTGTGGAGTGAGGATTTGTTAGATGAGGGTGGGTGAGTGGGTGAAGGCGAGTGGGTGAGTTGGAATGATCGGTATACGTATCGGACTCGTAGGGTTATAGTGCTACAGTAGTTTCTTCCTTTTCTTTCTTTCTTTTATTTTCTTTTTTCTGTTCATCTCTCTTCTCGTATCTCATTATATAGGAAAGAAGAAAGCAAGGACCTGAAATAGGAGTAGGTGTAAAAGTAGGAATTCCTCGTCAATTTAAGATTTACAGCGCGCATGCGTAGGAGTTTGGAGTTTGGAGTTTAGAGTCGGAGCGAGAAGAAATGGAAAGGAAGAAATGGAAGGAAAGGGAAGGGGAGGGCGATAAAAAGTAAGGACAGCATTGTGTCTAAGCAAACATATTAGTTAATATCAAATTTTCCATTTTCAGCTCTCTCATCGCGCTCTACAGTATTTCAGGAAAACAATATCATTCCATTCCATCATATTGTCTGTCCTCTTCCTTCTAGAAGCTTTTCCCTCCGGGCAAAACTACAACCAAAACGCAAAAGAACACAAAGGTATGTATTCGTAAAGTTATTGTGTATAAGAAAGACGCCACGCCAAATGCTCATCACGCCTATTTGTACATACAATACACATATAATTTATCCCCCAAAAGAAATCCCAAACACCCCTACAAAAGTAATCCGCATGGCATAAAAACATTGGATGTTCAGAAGTGATGATGCTCATTATTCCCCATCGGTATCGGTATCGGTATCAGTTTCACTTTGTTCATCAACTTCTTCATCCGTGTTACTATCCTCATCGCTGGATTCTTGTACTGTTTGCTTCTTCTTCTTTGGTGGGGCGCCGGTCTTCATGGCTTGCATTTGTCCTGCTAGGGAATCTATTATGAAGTTGTTAGCACGTGTCCAATGAAAAGGCGATAAGTATGGTGGATCATACCTTCATCTGGCTCACTGATATCGTCCTCCGCATCAATGTCCAATGCCTTACTGGCATCCTCTACGACTAAAGTGACTTCATGTTTGGCATCGAATCCAACATAAGAATCACAGATGAGATGCATAACAAAGGTATAGCTTCCAGGGTGTGGAGGAGCCTGGAATTGTACCTTGAGTGTTTGCACATTGAAAGTAGGCTTTCCGCTTTCATCAAATATGGGCTTGTCGAAGGCGAAGAATGTGAAAGGTGGTACAGCAATCTTGCCTTGCTTGCTGTCGGTGAGAAAGACGTGCCACTTAGGCGAGTGGTCACGTGTGAAGTAGGGGGCAAATGCAAGAGGTGGAAAAACCTGCTTCTCTTCAGCCTTTTCGCCCTTAGCAGACTTCTTCGCACGACCAAGAATAGCATCGAGGTCTTCCTCATCTGGATCGATGTCGTCAAGGTCAAGTTCGTTAACCTCAGGGACGTTCTCACTCCCAGGAGGAATAAATCGTCCTTTCACAACGAAAGACACCAATGAGTTAGGAGTGGTGAACTTTTCGCCTGTAACTTTGAAGAACGCCTTCTCAACCTGTAAACGAGGAAGTTGTTTCACGGTAGACATGGCGGCTTGGTATTCGGTTTCCGTGAGAAGTCCCTTTCCAACACTCAACCTCTTTCGGTATGCGTCTGGTAGTGCCATATATTGTTGAAGAGTCAAGTGAGTTTTTGAGTCACCCTCAATGGCCTTGGCAATAGATGGAGTAATATGTGGTAATTGAAGAAGGGGCGAGGCATTTGGTGGTAGAGATTGAATGATATTTTGAGCAGTCGCGTATGATGCTAGAATAGGGCCTGTGGTTGCGAAAGCGAGAGTGATGGCTTTAAATGCGTCGTTGAGGTCATGAGCGATAGGAGCAACTTCGTATTTCGCCTTGTTGAGCTCTGAGTCTTCGAGTTCAATTCGGCCCAAGTATGCCCACAGTAATGCAAGAGCTTTTCGTCGCGCACCGCCATCTAATTCCTCTAGCTTTGTTTTGTCCTTGATTGACAACCCAGCGGCGGCAGTGATTCCATCGCCATCTGCGAGAACTCTCGATTCCAGCTTGCCAAGTCCTGAATCAGCCTTGTGGCCCTTCAAAATTCGCTTGTATTCAACACCACTGCTTAAAGCGCCAACAATTCCGCCCTCTGTGATATTTTCTTCGTATTCTTGGAATAAGTTATTGGCACTTTCGATCAAAACGTACTCCTTCGACATGCGCTGGGCTCCATACCACCAGGTTCCGACAAGGTAAGGAAGTAAAACTCCCAAAAGAAGCGCATATACGAGTACGACATATTTTCCGTTTCCTTCAGAGATAATCCAGGTAGGCAGAGCAATTCCGATGCTAAAGCTCTGTTTGCCATCAGGATGTCCAAATTGGATATAGTTATTTCGGATGTCCTCGTCAGTGAGCGCCTTGTATGCTTTTGTAAGCTCCACGAAATAATCGCTCAATGACTCGGTTGTTTGGTTCTTCGCAGGGTCAGGCCTGATCTTGTCGGGATGGAATTTCAGCGAAAGTCGTTTATAGTGCGATTTGATTTCTTTTTCAGTAGCGGACTGTTTTAAAGATTAGCCAATTGTTCGGAAAGCGTGTTACGAGCCTGGAGTTACCTCTTTGATATCCAATATATCATATGGATTCCATATTTTTGCTATAGTTCTGGCTGTGATTTGAAATTGGTACGCCATAGCAGCGACTATCGCCCACCCCACAATCATGGCGATCATTCGTTTTAATTTTCGCTGCTTCCTCCTCTGCGACCTCCTTTGACTATCGATCAAATCCGCATGTTCTGGCTTGTAATCTGTCTTTATTCGCGGTGCCGTGGCACCTGGGTCTGATCTGGGTCTTAAGACATCCCAAGTCAAAGCTGTAGATACAATTCCAACAAGGGTACCGACGAAGATGGGAAAAAATTGCCCCTACATAAAGTTAGCTAATCCTTTGGCTATATGCGCAGATGTTGTATACCTGTTCATCGTAGGAATAATCTGTTCCACTCATCTTGAAGTTATGTTTTGGTCTTCAAGACCTTTCTGTTCAAGGTGTACTTGCGCGCAAGTTTAGAAATCAAGCCAACCTTTTTCCTCAAAAGGTTATTGGTGAAAATAAAGCGCAGGACATGAAATGAATTATAAAGGTGGTTGTTCTTCGACAAATTCGACGAAGATGTGTTATCATATATATGTTTTGACATTTTTGGGCCCGCCTCTGCTTTTGAGATGTGGCTCGAATTTCGGGTCATCACCGACAAATGAAAGCTAGCTACTTGGGGTATAGCTCAGAGCTTCCCACCAATTGAAACCCTTCAACAGCAACTCTAAATTCATTGTGAGATCTGGACAGAGAAAGAAACAGAAGAAAGGAATTTTATAGAGGATTTAGTTTATTCCAAATTTAGTGCTCAATATATGAGCTACATAAGTTCATTTTGTATAGGTAGATTGAATTTCAGTAAATGCTGTTTCTATCCCACTCATCTTGGTATAATCATTATAGAAACAACGGTATCGCTATAGATGCCCAGCACTCCAGCATAGTATAGTCTATATAAAATCCATCTCGTAGCGCCTAGCAATGCAAATTAACATTATTCCCCACGCAAGTACCTGTCTTGATATCTTGTGGTCTATCCTTTCTTAGCAAAAACAAAACCGACTTTACATCGTTCATCCTCTAGTACAGTGAGTAAAACCTCGTCATCTAAAGACTTTCTTACCTCATCTACCTCGGTAGAAGTCAAGTTCGTCGATTCATCGATGAATATGGAAGTATCGATGTGTCTGTATTCCATTAACGCTTGCATCTTCTTACCCTTCTTGGGCAGTTTTCCTTTGGCGGCTCCTAAAGCAATCTTTTGCTGAGCCTCCACGTTCACTTTGGTGGCTGGTACCAATGAACATGCAGGATTGATAGGAAATTCATCGTCATGATCATCTTCCTCTTCGCTGGCGTTGATTTCTTTATCAATATCCGGCATATCAGAAGTTGTTGCAATTAGCTCGTTGCGACCTGAGCCTCCACAATCGCAACCGAGGAGCTCGTGAGTTTGGCATTGTGCATTTACATCCAGCCTAAAGAGATCTCGCAACTCATCGGCCGAGAAACTCGCTTCATTCTTTTTACCGTCCATAACACTATCAGCGAGTCCCATCTTGGTAACCTGTCGTTGATATATCTTTTCATCCATGCCTCCTGACATCAAAAGTCTATATATCTTGACTGGAAGTTTCTGGCCGTCTCGATGAATTCGTGCCATGGCTTGAAGATCAGTCGCAGGATTCCAGTCAACGTCGAACAATACAAGACGCGATGCTCCGATCAAGTTTATACCAGCACCGCCGGATTTAGCCGAAAGGAGGAATGCAAAATATTTAGATGCAGGTGTCTTATTGAACGTGTTTACCAGATCCTGTCGTTTTGCTTGAGGAGTGCTACCATCGAGGCGCAGGAAGGGTAGGTTCAATGATGAAAGATGAGACATTAGCAGGTCGAGAGTAGAAGTATAGTTCGAGACAAGAACTATCTTTTCACTAGTTGTAGTGGAAAGCTTCATCAGCATACGATTCAAAACTCTAAATTTACTGCTTGCAACAACGGGGTGCTTCTTAAGGATCTCGGGAGGGATGCTTTCCAGAAGCTGGGCAACGTTTGAATTGCTAGGAGCGTCCGCATCGGTTTTCCTGACCAGTAGACTTGGGGCGTTACAGACTTTCTTGAGCATAGTGATAAGCTGTAGAGATGCTTCTGAGCTGCCAAGAACTCTGCCGAAAACCGGAGAGGCAAGAACATGCTGATAAACCTCAGCCTGAACCTGCGTAGGTTTACAAAATAAGACATATTCTGTCTTTGGCTTCAAGTATTTGGCAAGTATGCTAGCGTTGCGACGTAAAATGAACAATTTTGTCAACCCAGCCAGTTCTTCCTCCCGTGCCGTTCCCTTCTCAATGTCACTCTCTGTGGCGCCTGGTTGTCTGCTTTTCAAGATTGGTCCTTCGAAGCACTTTTTGAAAGTGTTGTACCCGTTGAGAAGGCCGGGATTTACAAAATCCACCATAGTGAAGAACTCCGATAAGTCATTTTGGATGGGTGTTCCAGATAAGATGACTCGCCTCTCGGTATTTAAACTTCGGATTGCCTGCGCCGATTTGTTCGCAGCTGTCTTTAGGCGATGTCCTTCATCGGCCACAACTATGTCTATTCCACCTCCCTTCTTCAACTCATCTTGTACTGTGCGTAGCTTTTCGTATCCAATGATCATAACACTATAACTCTTGCCATGAGTAAAATCAGTGAGTCGAATATTTTTGGAGCCATCTGCCACAAATACACCCACTCTCTCATTCCCGAGCCATTTGTTAAATTCTGCTTTCCAATTAGCAATAAGAGTAACAGGACAGACAATTAAGGCCTTCTTTATCACACCTCCCTCACTTGTATGCTCCGGATTCTGCTTCAATAGTGTCCATAAGAGCGCGATAGTCTGAAGTGTCTTTCCCAGACCCATCTCATCGGCCAAGATTGCACCCTGCCCATTGAAAGCACGGTAGCCCATAACGCACTCATACAAAAATTTGACACCCTCCTTTTGGTGATCACGTAAATGTCGACTCAGAAAGGGATCCACGACAACATCCATAATTTGCTTGCCTTTCGCAAGGTACTTAGGATCAGGGCGTTGCATGACAATCGCACCTGGCGCAGAAGGATCATGACGGGGAGTTGGAGCACCGTTCTTGTTTTGTGGCATGACAGTTGTTGCAAGGAGAGGATTCTTGAACTGAGACTTGATTGCATTGCTTTTCGGAGCAGATGCATAAAAGCTCTTAGCCGGGATCGCTGAACCTAGATCACTGTCCTTCCTCTTTCCAAGTGTGCTCGTGGAGTTGCTTGTCGATATACCTGATGAAATTGTACGAGGCGAGGGTCGTGTGACTGGACTGCTACTGCTGTCTGGCATAGAAGATTTGCTACCGTTATTTAGAAAGGGTCGGCCGGCGAGAAAGTCTGCTTTCGAAATGGTGGCATCAATCTCAATATCTTTCCCTCCGATGCTTAATGTGCTACCGGGTAGGAGGGGTTCGTTATACATGCAGCGCCCCATCTCCCTGCCATCGATATTCTGAAGCCGAGCATAACCGCCAGTCACTGCTAGTACACCGTCCCCGTCCCAAGTCTTGTGCTTTTTCATTGTGAATTTGCGCCTATGCCCCTCATTAATACAGTCTTCCAGGCTGGGACAAGTGCGAAATATTACCATAATACCAAAAAGTACCCTTCATAACCAGATGGACTTTCAGTAGAATCAGAAGCTCGATTTGCTTCAACTGGGTTCTTCACAACAAGCAAAGGTGTTCGAGGCGCAGATGCGGCCGAGGACGTGATTGGCGCTCTAATCTTTGGAGCCTCTTCGACATCGTGAATCAGAAGCCGCCTCTTCTTTGCCACCGGTTTGGTCAAGATTTCCTCCTCAGAATCCGATATGACCTGAACATCTGAGAAATCATCTACTGGCTTGGCAGATTTTGGCACACTTTTCAAAAGTGGAGGCCGAAATGGTTTGAACATTTTATCTTAACATTTGTTGTCAAAGTGCAAATACAGAGACGCGGTGGAGATAAGGTTCGCGTCTTGTTGCGTCTAATCCGGACCACGATCACACGTGATATCAATTTACTTGATAACTTCACTTCATCCCGCAGTTCAACCATCGATTGTTCTCAGGATAGATGACGGCAAGGAGATGCAGTATTTTATCAGTTGTAATTATTCATTCATTAATCCTCAACTAAACTATTTGAGCGCCTTGATAACTCCGGTATTTTTGTTCAGGTATATAACTACATTTATTGAAGCATGGAGTCCAAACTCTCTCCCAATACCCCTTCGATCTTTACAATCCAGCGGTTTGTCTCCTTCTCTACCACATCATCGTCATCTTCCTGGAGCTCGCTGATAAATGGCAACATTTCTGGCAACATAGCCAACCATTCCTCTCCCAACTTATCCGTCAATGCTTGCTCACACTTGACGGCTGCAAGTCTAACACTGGACACCTCAGAACGGAGATGTTTTAGGATCATCCCGTTGAGCTCTTTATGATGATCCGAAGAATCGGCGGCGGCAGCAAGTTCGATGATAGCAGGTACAAGTTCTTCAACCAAAGGCAATCCCGAGGCGTTCTTGAATTGATCACACAGGACAGGAGCAATTGCCTTGAAATGGGCTGGAGATTGCCAGAAGTCATCTTGATCATGCTCGAAACATGGTACCAAGGCTCTAAGAACTCTAGACCATAATTCCCTTGACGCGTCGTTCTTGATATCAGTCTCGTTCAAGATCTGTACGGCATTATCAAGCAAGTACGTGGCATAACTTGTGACGATCGACTTGAGGTTGGCGAAGAAAACGGACATGAAGGCGTAAACGCTTTGCAATCGCAAATTTCTGCCAGACTTATCTTTCTTAGGCAATGCTGATGACGCCCATTCAACAAGGTTGGCAAATATGGGTCTAAATGTCGAGTCATTGAATTTGTAGATCATCTCCAAAGCCACTTCGTTCACCTGTCCTTCTATAGTCGAAATAGTCTCATCGTCTTGATCGTAGTTCTCTGTGTTAGACAGATGTCTTCGAAGATCGAAAGCATTTTGAAATATTTTTGCAAGTATAGTGGAATGCTTGGAGACAACGCTCTTTGGGTGAGCCTTGATCGACATGCTGAGCATTTCAAGCTGCTCACGGATTGCCTATTCAAATTAGCGAGGGATTTATGAAGTCTTTTAGAAATAGAGTAACTTACCCAAGTTCCTGCCGTTACTGCTTGCGCCCAGTTTTGCTCCAAGGCTACGAACATACTCTTCGCATCCACACGTTTGGCAGCCAAGTGAAGACAGTTCTCTCTGATTTCGTCTGCCTCATCTTCGAGCTCAGCCTCTGCTGAAGTGTTGGAGATTGAGAGAAGGGTATCGAGGTATCCGCCCGTGATCATGTAGGGTAGATGCTGTACGAGGGCGCTTATGAAAGTGTATCCAGCGTTGTGAAGTTTCTGAGCCTCAACAGTATCTTCAATGCTTGATTTGATGTATTCCAAAGCCTTTGGGATGGCAACAGGTAAGATGGAGACTATCCCTTCTCTCAAAATCTCTACCAAAGAAGCTAAGGAGAGGAGAGCCATTATTTGCAAACCAGCATCGCTCTGGCCCAAGCAATGGGTACTTGCGATAGTTTCCGCTGCAGCAGATACCGCTTCGAGATCTTTCTTGCCATATTTCTCCGATATTTTCTCGACGCAAGCCACAGCAGTACGCTTATAAGGCATGTCAGTAGACTCTCGAATGATTGAGGTAAGCTGGGGCAGAAATCCAAGCATTGCCACCCTTGAAACAGCATCCGAGGAGCTTTCTTGGTCGATACGAACTTGCAAAGAGCGCAAAATCTTTCGTCGCAAGTCCTCGTTGGGTCTATCCAGAAGTCCTTCAACTGATTTGACAAATTCGCTTGTGGAAAGGAGACCCAAAATGCTTTCTAGAATGTCCCCACAAGCATTGTGCATTGTCTTCTTGTCTTTCAGAAGTTCTGTCAAGACCAACAAATTCTCCAGTAGTGTAGAATAGAGTTCGCGAATTCTAGCAGCATCCATGTCGTCTCGGTCAAGAAGTTTCGCAGTTTGTGTTATCAATCGTCGTTGCGAGAGAATATGTGGAAGAAGCATAAGTTCATTGAGAGCTGCGCGTTGTGGATCAATATTGTCATGGGCTCCAAGTAAAATTAGCGAAAATGTTGGCTTAGGTTTCAACAGATCATCAACCAATCCTAGGTATTTGATTGCAGATTGGAGCTGAACCTCAACACTAAATGTATTTGTCAATTCCGCGGCGAAAGACTTTATATCATCGTTGACGCCATATTTGTCCACCAACATTATTAATAATGCGAATAGGAAATCTTCCGCTCCTAGGGTCTGAACCAAGGAGATGAACAGTCCCTTTCGACGGTGGACAGGAATATGCTCATAAGCTGCAACAAAACTCAAGAGTAACTCGGCAGCTCCTGTAACAGGGTTGCCTTCGTCCTTTCGAAGCGAGGTGATAAGAGGTGGAATGACCTCACGGATGGTTTGACTAATGACGTGTGCAGAATAATCATCATTTTGTCTCAATACCGAGCTTCCCATGAAGGTAAAGATGGGCATCACACTATGCAGTACAACTTCTGGGGCAATATCCGCAAGTGCAGCAATCATCAGCAAAGCACCGTTCTGTACCTGTGGACTGGCTGTTTTCTGAACACAATCAACAAGTAGATCGGCTCGAATATCAGAGTGATCTAATTTCATGCCCGGATTTGCCTTGTATGCCTTCAAAATTGCCAATAAGCTATTCAGGACTAGATCTTGGAGATATGCAAGCTCGGATGACACTTGAACTTTGAAGTGTTGAAGTTCTGCCAAGGTGTTGAAAAGGCCCTTAAGAAGTTCGGGATGACTTCCTGGATCAGAGCTATCGATGAGCTGCAACACAAATGTGACCTGGCGTATAGCAGCGGCGAGTTGTTTTGGATCCTGCAAAGGAGTTCTAGCAACTTCGCCGTGGCTAGTTCGCCGCCTTTTGCTAGCAGGCGGAGCATCTGTAAGCTTTGATGTCGTAGGCAACTGATCAAGGAAGGAAAGGAGAATTTCGGTTGAAAGAGGGGCGTTTCGCAATAGTTCCAAAGCTTCTTCCGTCGATTTGGCCTTGTGGCTAGATTCCTCAGAAGAAGATTGGGAAGCATTCATCAGCATCTGAGCTGTTTGTAATTGCACGTCGCCTTTCAAAGATGTCCACATTTCGCGGAGTCTTGAAAATATGGCCTCAAGAAGAGTAGGGCGATCCGAAGCGATTTCGCCATGCACAATCTGAGTGAAGAATTGCAAGCCGTCTTTATCATTGGCTACAACGGTTGCAGCTGCTTGTTTATCAAAATCCGACATGGCAAATTGTTCATGTTTCGATTGTTGCAATGCCACCTCTGGGCTTAAAGACGCCCATTGCTGAAGTGCCGGTAGCAAAACTTTGGTTCTGGTAGTGCTAGCGATGCTACGAACGTGGTTAAGAATAACCAGAAGCCTCAGCTTAACCAAGTATATAGGGGTATGAATGGCATGGCTGGACAGGAATGACAGAATCGAGGCTCGGGCAGTTTGAGTCAACCGTACCTCATTCTTCTTATTAGAGTCTGTAGAGGCACGAGGACTATTCAAAGATTGTTCCAATACGGTCTCGATATGGGTTTTGTCAAGAATACATTCTTCCAACGCCGGAACCAAAACCTCTTGTAGAAGACGACCTGCGATATCGATTGAGAGCCATTTTGTGTCTTGGGTCTCCTCACCTGAACCATAGATATCATCAAATCCCCATTGTCGCCGAGAGTTTAATGCTTTCTTTGTAACTGCACCGGCCGGATAGAATGCTTCGATTTTGAGGATAAGCTCTGCGGCAGCACGACGAACCTTCGGTGCAGTGTCAGCAAGCGCTGAAATTGCGTAAGGTATGATTCCTTGAATGTCTACGCTCGGACTGTCATTTCCTGATAGGTATCGAGCTACCATGTGAAGTGCCGAAACTCGAGCCATGACCGGATATGGGCCACACCAAGTTTTGATGTAAAATGTAAGATACAAAGTCTTTTCCAGGGCACTAGGGCGGTCTAAGATGGGTAGCTCGTCGAATTCGTCTAAATCGCTAGTATTCACTGCGGCAACCAAAAATGCCTGACACAAATCCTGGTAGATATGAGAAGCACTATGCGCCAAGAACGAGGTCTCGTTGGCATTGCTTTGCGGAATTCGTTCAATTAATTGCCGGAAATTGGGTCGAGCGTCCGCTTTCGTGCCATCATCTCCCATGACTGCATCCTCATCCTCCGCCTTCGGTATCTCTATCAGTCTAATTGTAGTGGAGAGCTTCATTTCTAATTCATCCATATCGACCTCGGTTTCCTTCAGCGCACCTTGGATGACAGTTCCTACGTGGCCAGAAAGTTGTGTTAGCGCAACGAGGGATGATGCGAGATGTGCTCGAGTATTTTTCTCGGAATCTGTAGCATCATCGACACGATGCGCCACCAGAAGTAGGTGCTTCACAACCACGGAGGTTTGCGCATCGCTGAGAAGGCCATGCTCCACAATCTTCTCGATTGTTGGAAGACCTTGAACCTCTCCACTTTTACTTATTCTATCAACAAGCGCGAGACACAATCCATTAGAAAGTCGGTCGATACGTCGTTCTCTTCCTAGTTCGATCAACTGGGTTGGAAGATCTTGAACTTTAAGTAACTCTTTGGTTACACGTCTTGTAATCTGTTTGGCGCCCCTATGTTGTGCCAAGATCGAGAGACAGACCAATCCAGGACGAACGGTTTCAGCAGTCCAACCGAGAACCAATGCTTCCATCATCGCGGTCAAAAGTTTATCGTCGAGTCCTCCTTTAGAAGCTAATATTGACAAGATCATGTAACATCCAACTCGCAAGTCTGGAACCTTTTGCATCGAAAGACCTTCGTTAAGAGTCGGTAATAATCGCAATATCACATCTTGTTCGTTTTGTTGCTGGACTCCTCTTCTTCCGGAACGGGCTTTGTCCAACATACCACTGATGGCTTCGGTCATGATACCAGCCCAGAAAGCTATAATAGCAGGGTAATGCTGCCGAGCTTTACATATACGCATAACATATGCATTGAGTGTCGAAGCAAATACGGTGCTATCAGTCGCAGCAGCGACGATTGGCCTCCTTTGGGGTTGAGTTAAGGATCGAATATAGGGTAATAGAAATTTATATTCTACCGGAACCGTCGAGGGCAGTATGGAAAGTAACGTAGTAAATATAGGAAGGGTATGGTATGGGAGGAAAGTCGTCAGAAGGAAGGATGTATTGTACTCGTGAATTCTAAACGAATTAGTTCCGAGAGCGTGCAAAAAGCCGGAGTCCGATAGGCATACCTGAATCTCCTCACCAACCATTCAACAGCTTTAATTGCTGGATTCAGTCGTAGACGGCCACCAACTAATCCCAGGAACGCTTCCAGCCGTTTATCCAACTCGGAAATCTCTGCCACCGGCAATTGTGTTCGATCCACTGCCTGACTTTGCTCGCTGAAGATCGACTTTTGAAATTCGAGGAACCGACCATCGAGTAGACATAGTTCTTGAAATCCTTCATGGCATAATGTGTAGAGAGTGTCGAAACTTTGTGATGCCGCAACTCTGGGCTCAAAAATCAAAGATTTTGAATGCGATGCCTTTTGCGCCTTGAGATTTAGAGAATTGGTCGAATTGGTCGCAATTTGCGCCAACTGCGATTTTAAAGAGGAAGCCATTGTGTAATTCTTGGTACTACAATGCTGTAAAATTATGGCATATCGAAGTCCAAGAATAGTATTTCTTAATGCTCACTCAAACTCTTATTAGAAATTTCAAGCTCTATCGTTATCGAAAAAATTAATTTGGTCGGATAAACCTTCGGCCGGACAATAATGCTGCTTTAAGGTCAAAGGCCGAAGCTTACGAAGTACAGCAAACTGATATCATACAGAATAAAGCATTCGAGATACTTTTATCTTTCAACAGGAGGGAGATATGTTGTCAAGTTCATTGGTGACTATATCATAAACTAAAGTTCTGCTGGTGACAATGACAGAAGCAAATCCTGCTGTTCCTAAGTTCGCATCTTTCCGGTCTAATAAGCCCTCTAGCATAGTTGTCGACCTCAAACAGGAGGATGAACACAAACTAACGACAAGAGGCAAACAACATCTCCAGGATGAAGATCGTCCAAAGCTTCATCGTCGACGCCACAGATCCAGAAGTAGAGAGAAATACAGATCTAGGAGCAAGGAAACTTCACATACACGTGACTCGCGCCACAGATCTAGGAGTCGAGAGAAGCACAGAACTACGGAGAAGGAAAATGGTGAAAGATATGGCTCACGTCGTAGATCTCGGAGTAGAGATAGTCGCCGGTCTGATCATCGATCTATGAATAAAGATCAAATTCAAAGAAACTCGAAAGATGATGCAATAAAACATCAATCAGAGATACCCGCGGCTGAGGAAGTTTCAGACATCTATGTGATTGACAGAAAAGGAGATGAGAATAATTTGGTGTATGGAAGCAACCACCGCTACAGTGTTCCACCTTTTCATCGAATTGGAGCAGGCCGTGTCCTAGGTGCACCTCGAGACACAAAAATTGACAGAGAATATGGAGATGATAAGGGTATTGTGCTTATCAATTTGAGAGAATTCAGATCAAATAATCGGGAGAAGTACATTTTATCTAAAGTGGAGAGAGATAGACCTCGCCTCTTGAAGATTCGCCCAGAAGTTCTGGTCGAGGAGTCTTTCTTACACGGTGAAGATTTTGTTCCACTTCAGATTAACAGAGGCCAAAAACGAAAAAGAGCAAATCGAGAATCAGGCTCAAGTTCCAATTCTGAGGATGATGATACCCATTACCGTTCAATACAGGGGAAAGCAAAAATATCCAATCAGCCCCAGGATGACGCTTTTCAGTATGCTTCGGATAGCGATTCGTCAGGATCTGACGCTGGTCGAACTATGAGACTTGAATCTTCGATCAAACAAAAGAACGTAGAGCTCTCCAGCCAAATAGAGCAGGCCCCAGGTGATGTACATGCGTGGTTTGCTTTAATTGAGCATCAAGATACGCTTTTAAAAGCAGGGGATGACCATCGCCGCATCACTAATGCAGAAATCAGGAGTACGGCAGATATCAAAATCCACATGTATGAAAAGGCTCTAGATAAGGTACAGAACTCGAAGGACCGCGACAGGCTACTGCTGGGTCTAATGGCAGAGGGTGCAAAGATATGGGAAGTCAAAGTCCAGGCGGAGCGGTGGGCACAGATTGCCAAAGACAACATCGATAGTCTCGTCTTGTGGAAAAATTACTTAGATTTCAGGCAAAACAACTTTTCATCATTCAGATATGAGGATGTTCGTGAAGTATTTCTCGGTAGGATTCGTTCTTTGAAAGGTAGTATCAGCGCCGCACCTGGATGGGCTCAGAGCGACAACGGCCCATCTAGACCATATGTGGAATCACTTTACCAACAGCTTCTTTATGTTGTTCTTAGAGCCACTCTTTTCATCCGTCAATCGGGTTTTACAGAGCTAGCAGTGGCAATCTGGCAGGGTGTCATGGAAATGAATTTCCAAGGACCAGAATCTATACATACCGAATACGAGACTTCTACACTGACAGAAAACGGAATACTCGAATTGTTCGGAGAGTTTTGGGAGGCAGAAGTCCCACGGATTGGGGAGCTATGTTCTCTGGGTTGGCAAAATTTTACAGAAACTGGCGATGATTCAACAATCCCGGATGCCCAGACTGATGAATCAGAGATGTCACTTAGTGGCCAAGACCTCTTCAAAAGTTGGGTCATCGCAGAATCTTCTCGCATAAAGGTTTCGAGGATTCCTGCAAGAACGATGGATGATACTGTGGAAGATGACCCTTATAGAGTTATTCTGTTCACCGATATCGAGAACTTTCTAATACTATTGCCAAAATCTGCTGCATCCCTACGAAGATCCCTTTTGAATGCATTTTTGATATTCTGTCATCTGCCGTCTATGCCTAGTCAGGACTACGAGACAAGTTTGGATTGGATCTGTGATCCTTGCTTGTACAATGAGATGCTTGACTACGATTCGGAATGGATCAAAGAGAAGTACTTTAGAAACCCTACTGATGACTTGATCGACGGTGGAGAATCCAAAGCATCATCAATCTTCACAACTTCTACGATAAACTTCGCAATGGCGCCAGAATCAATGTTCAGCGACAATTGGTTTAGCAGCTTCAGACCATGGCGAGAATTATACGGCAGCGAGGACAATGGGCCTATTCCTTATGCTTGGGTTCGCAACACTTTGAAGCAACTCACACAAGCATATCCAATAGTCGACTTTGCAGAATACTACCTAGCATTTGAATGGATCAACGAACCCGGTACCATCAAAAAAGTTGCCAAAACTCTTCTCAAACAGCATTCCTCCAATCTCAAACTTTACAACGCATATGCCATGATCGAATGGTCAAAGGATAACCAGGAAATTTCAAATGGAATCTACAAAGCCGCTTTAGGAATGAGCAAATCCACGTCTACCTCGCCCGAGACCAACGATAGCAAAGATTCGATCCACCTCTGGAAAAGTCTAATCTGGGCTTATCTCTCAGCCGGATCCAAAGAAACAGCACTATCACATCTTATTTCAATCCCACACGGTGCCCCCATTCCCATCGAGCTAACTCCCACAACCCTTCTCAAAGCCCAACAACATCTCTCCTCAGCCCGCGACCATCTCATCTATACAAACCATCCTACATACGCAGTCATATACACCGAAATTCTCGCCCTCCTCAAATACCTAACCACTACCTCCACCACAGCCCCCCAGTCACCTCAACAAGGAAACATAACCTCTGCCCTCGAAATCCTCACTACCTTCTCCACACAACTCTCTTCCCGCACAAACTCAGGTTCCAAATCAAACTATCCACAAACTCTCCTCCACCAATCCACAGCCCGTCTTCTACACCACCACGCAAAATTCGGTCCCTATCGTCCTCGAACCCTTCATGAGCAACTCACACATTCATTGAGATTATTCCCAAACAACACAATCTTCTTTTCTCTTCTTACTTCACCCGGTTTGGGTACGATGAGACTTATCAGTCCGGTTGCGATGAGTACGCTATTTGGGGAACTTTTGGATTCTTCTTCGACCCATCTTACTCCACTTCCCCTCTACCTCCACATCATCCACCACCATCTCCAACACCCACAATCCTCAACTCCAAATCTCAATATCATCAATTCAGCCTTCGTTTCTGCTCTCAATCTTAAGGGTTCCAAAACGGCTTCGAATTCTTCACTATCATCTTCTCCTTCGCTTTGGAAACTATATCTGTTATTCCTCGATATGTATCCGCAATTTCTTCCATCCTCATCCTCATCCTCATTCTCCAAAGCAATGAACCTCAGATCTAGCAATAAAAATTTTTCCAGAGAAATAAATACCCAAAGAGCAAAAGCAACAATAGAAATCTGGAAACAGGCAATATCAAAGGTTCCATGGTGTAAGGAGATTTATATGCAGGGTTTTGAGAGTATATGTAAAACGAGGGGAGAGGGAGAAGGCGAGGGAGAAGTAGAAGTAGCAGGGAAAAGAGATGAGGAGATCGATAGGCAATTAAAGAATATATGGAGGGTTATGGGGGAGAAAGAACTGAGGGTTCATGTTGATCTAGAGGGGGTTTGGGATGCGGAGGATTAGTTTTTAAGGTTAGGTGTGGAAAATAGGGGAGAAAAGGGGTCATCGAATTACAGAGTTACAAACAGTGAGATGTATTATGTATAGGGAGGGACGTAAAAGATTTCCCGTATTCATACGAGTAGTTTTGAGAATATAATTAATGTTGTCGGAAAACTCGATTTTATATATAATATATATATATATACTCGAGTATATATACATAAAGAGATTTCTAATATTATATTATATATATTCTTGTTCATTAAATTTAACATATAACGTTCGCACACAATACACAAACCAACCTCCGCCATCTTCTCCATGTATAGCCTATCTCCTCCGCCTCTCTCCTCTCTCCTCAAACTGTTCTTATTTTCTCACCTCACCTCATCTCTCATCTCCTCCCATCCCCATCCCAATCCCTCACCTCACCCCTCAACCCACAATCCCAATCCCTCAACCCTCAACCCTCAACCCAAAATCTCAAAAATTCAATCCCAAAATCCCCATCCAAAAATAACACAACACAACCCCAAAAGGCCAGAAAGAAAAGAGAGCAAAGCAAGAAAGAAGGAAAAAAAGAGAGGAAGAAAGAAAGGAGATATCATACTACCATCTTCAGCCTGACGGAACCCATGAAGAGAAAAATACTTCCCTCGTTCTATCCATACAAATCATGTCCCTCTTCATCACTACTACTATCTTACCCTTCAAAATTGCATACATACCCTCAGCACACATCATTTCATTCATTAAACCAAATCAAATCATCAACATGCATAGCTCATCCTGTAATAGAGCCAATGAAGCGTAGTGAAAAAAAGGTCAGGTACATAGAACAAAGGTACAATTCGCATCGTTGAGTTATTTTTTTGCTTTCTGCGCTCAACCCATGCACACCCTTCCTTCCCGTTTGTTTTCTTTATCTTGCTGCCTGACACACCGTTCTCAATGGACACAAATATTAAGAGTTAACTGTGATGAGCCTTCTCCTGAAAACTTTCCTCCCGCCTCTCTATGAAAACCAGATCCCAAATCCGAATGCCAAAAACCCGAAAACCTAAACTCGCTCGAATAACGTCCCATGTATTTATCGTCATGTCGTGAAACTGGTGGCATGTCAATCTAAAGCTATAGGTCGTGGTTCGGCCGAAAAGTCGTTGGGAGGGCATATCGAGTGGAATCCTTAGTGTTAGTGGTCGAAAAGCGTAATAGAAAAGTTGTTGTGTACATATTTGAGTCGCGTTTGGCAATGCGGGAATTAAGGAAACGAAAGGTAGGGTGGGGTGCGGAAGGTGTCACGCAAATAGGTATGTTTTGTCGAGATCGAGGTTCTGGAGGATACTTGCAAAAGTCTGGTGAGATGGCGGATCCCAAAGAGAAGCAATCGGTGAAAGGGCGCATGTTGGTCGAGGGCGATATTCGTTGCGTGGAAAATCGCGAATTGAGCTTATCTGCGTCCGAACCTGCTACACAAAAGGAAGTTCGTAATTGTTTCATTTTTTATTTCTTCCTCGGAGTGACGGGCCTGGAGGAGGCACCAAGACCACCTGCTGTGACGTACTTTTGTTTTTTCTCCGCTGGTTTTAAAATCTGAGCGAGTAAAGTTAGTAAGACACTCATAAAAATGAGAAAATTACGTTTGGGACCTACCTGGAATGAACATAACAAACTCTCATCCACGCTCATCATCGCTCCGGCATTGTCAAACTCTCCGCAGTAATTGGGCGCACTGAAGAGTGTAACCAATTGCCGCTTTGAGAAAAACTCGTAGCCATCCTCGACGACCTGATGAGCTCTGCATATCAAATCCATATCATGCTTTTGTAGGAATCTAGAAACAACGTCGGGACCGAATGTAAAGGATACACCACGATCGTTTTCGCTCCAGCCGGTAATATCCTTATCTGGATCGGACCAGAGAAGATCGCAGAGGAGACCGCAATCAGGAATCTAATTTCATATCAGCAAGAGCTCTGGCCTCCTCCCATGGCACATTGAGAGCTGGCAAATAAAAAAACTGTTGGGAGGGCTTACATCAGTTGGTCGCATGACACGGCGGATTTGCTCCATGGAGTTCAAATCAGGACTTAAACCACCGTGCATAGTGAAGATCTTTTCATCAATGATTGCTGCGATGGGGAGGCAGTTGAAGCAATCAGTAAATGTCTTCCATAGCTTAATGTTATATCTTCTCTTGCACTCGTCGTAGAAGCCATAGATTCTGTTGATCGAGGCGCACTCGTGGTTACCACGGAGGATGAAGAAGTTTTCTGGATATTTGATCTTGTATGCTAAGAGCAAACAGATGGTCTCGAGTGACTGTTTGCCTCTATCGACATAATCACCAAGGAAGAGGTAATTTGCCTCGGGAGGAAATCCGCCATATTCGAACAAACGGAGGAGATCGTAGTATTGACCATGGATATCACCACATATCTAAATTCGCGCCATCGAGTCAGTACTTTATTTGCCAGCCTGGCGCATGTATAAAAGGATTGCTCAGCATCTTACCTTGATTGGTGCCTCGAGCTCTAAGAGGATTGGTTGAGAGATGAAAATTTCGCGGGCCTTGGTGCAAAGATAACGAATTTCTTGTTCCAGGAGCTGTACTTGTTTACCTGGTCTGCTACCTCTAACTTCTAGCAGTCTATCGATGATAGAGTCGAGATCGACTTCTTGTTCTGCCATCGCTTTTGTCCTCCTTCAGGAGAATTTGACTGGGGGTGTTGTGATGTAATCCTCGGCAGGTGGGTATCAAAAGATGATGGGTTATGAGGGTCGTAAATGTGTCCGAGGCGAGTATTTCAATTCACTTCTCGATCTACTGCGCCATTATTGATTAGTTTTAAGCCGAGATAACTTAGTGTAAATAGACTTCTTTGATTAAGTTTGTAGCTGGAGCTCAACAAGAATCAGTTTGGGGGGAGGATGGGGGTTTGATTAACTTACAATGAAGTGAAATTAACCTCAATGGAACTCTTTGATTAAAACCACGTTAATAGTCACCCCTCAAGAGATGTTATTCTTGATGTCGTGATGTTGTGGTTGGTGTTGATAAATTGAGCTCAGAAAAGTCGTCAACTCTAAGTTGAATAGACTCTGAGTAAACAAGTATATGAAAAAGATGTGATTTGCTGTGGTTAATCACAAATCTTTTTTATTTATTAGTTCGCCAGTTGAGTCGCAAATAATGCGAATAGTATCTTCTGAGTACTAGGTATTCGTATATGAAGTTCCGCAGAGTAGTCTTTGTCGACTCGAATAAAGTTTGAAGTTTCGTGCTTAAGTCGAGGGATGAAGTTGTTACGGGGCTTGTCGGATTTCTTCTTGTGTTTTCAACAAGCGCGCTCTTCACTCTCTTCACTCACTTCACCTCTCTCTCTGTCGTTTATTGCCTTACTTTGCCTGAAAATTGACCAAAGGTTCGAGAACACCGACAAAGCAGCAGTGGAGCCAGGAACAAGAAAAAAATAAATGAAGAGCCCAGAAAGGAAGGGGAAAAAATTGAATTTTCTTATAATATTGTCCGTGATCCGTATTTCCTTTTTGGATTTCTTTTGGTGTTGTAAATTATTTGTGTCGATTTTACGAGTAATAACTTTTGAGGTTATTCAGATCTTCGTCTCTTGGAGTTGTTTCTTTTCTTCACAAATGTATTATTATTATTATTATTATTATTATTATTATTATTATTATTGTATTGTGGAATGCGAAGGTGATTAAATAGATTTGTCAGATGATTAAAGAGTATTCTGTACAGCAAGAAAAAGTACTTTAGATTCATCAATTGTGATGAGTATCCGTACAGTTATTGCATGCACCAAAGTAAGTAGCCCATCAATCATTGGGATCCTTATTACTCAGTATTCATTGGACCTCATGAGTGTAAGCAATACGGCTTCTTTTACCTTATCTGGCTATGGCTATATGATCAAACACACACTGACTCTATCTTTGCAAATAAGAACATAGGTCTAATTATGTATTCATAGTCATATTCCATCGAGCTCAGTGGTGCAGTAACAATTGAATGAGGTTGGTTGCATATGAATAGTCATTTCAAAGCAGCACTACTTTTTCAAGCGCTTATACAACAAGGAGTACAGTCAATTATCTCAGAATCCGATGCTTCATAATTATTTTCAAAGCTGCTTTTATTTTTTCTAAATTCATATCCCCTGATGCAGATCTGCTCAACCTTACTGAAGACCAACAACAACTCCTCAACTAGATACGAAATAATATCAGAAACACTCGCCGTCCCTATCTCTCCCACACATAATTCGTCTCCCCTCTATCGGTAGATCCACATTTGAATATGACAACCCTTTGTATACAATCGCGAGATCAAGAACGACAAACCGCATCGATGCTGAATGCTGCATTATAACATGTTATATACAATTCAATCGGTCAAGATCTCAAGATCTTGACCAGAAGTCTAGCTCATATCATCGCCGATACCGATGCGATATCGGTTCCGTCCGTTAATGAATTAGTCTTCTTTGCTACTCAAATAGTTTCGGCCTTTTCTACTATCGGTACTCCTATTTTGAATCCTGACGAATCAAACCTTTTGCGCAACTAGTCACCAACAACAAAGTACATCTATTTATGTACCTGAGAACACCGTTCACCTACTGATGCTTCCTACTGGTGCATCCTGCTTTATTATCCTCACCGTTCATCGGTTTGCTCGCAAAGCCATAACTACTAAATACGCATTACTCGATACCCCACCAACACCATTTCATCAATGGTCCAGCCGCAAAAGAACGCCTTTCAATGGCCCAGCATTGGCTGTGCCTAGAAATAGCAACGAATCACATATCATATTTCAAGCCACTCTGAATTCGAAAGACTCCACATCTATGAATCCCCTCGAGTTTTCATATGCTTTCTACTCTCGTCTTCGCTTTATTCCGAGAAGCTGCACTTTCACAGATCACATGCATTCATCAGCTCTGATAGCTCATGATACCCCGCTATGTCTAATAACAACACCGGTTAGCCACCAAACTCAGATATTTCTCAAGAAGTCTTCTTGAGAAGTTGTCGGTCTTTGCCGAGTCCCGAATCACCCCGTTGTCATGTCCTCGGCTTCTCAAATCAAGACCCCTCTTATAAATTTTATAAGTTCTGGTATCTACTTCAGATGAAACTATCAAGAAGCGAGAGAATGTCTACTCCGAACCGACTAAATGTCCCTGCGGATACTTCTTGGGATTGGCGGTGTACCTCCTACAGCACATCATTATTGCTGCACAATGACCTGTGACCTATTTGACGATCGAAACAGCATCGATGTATTCCTGCAAGGGTTATTAAATTTGTGAGATTTGATATTCTTTCTAGTATTCTCTCAATCGCCATAAGTATGGCGACCTTCCTTTGCGTCTTCCATCTTACTATACCATTATTTCCTTGCGTTATAGCAGATTTGAAGTGTCTATTTCTCATTCACACTCATACTTATCGAGTATTGCCTCTGCTAGCGGTGCCCCGAATACCCCTGCAACCATAAGACAAGATATACAGCTCAAGAGACACGAGGAAGTTTCCTCTGGTGAATCACTCACTTTGATTCATGTTCTATTTCCCTCGATTGTTTAACAACAAATTGCCAGAGTTCCATATACCGGGTCCCAATTATATCCTATCAAGCACTTATCTAAAATGTTTCCTACAGAATCTGTATTTGCTCATGGAGTCAACTTCTTTTCAATACACCAACGAGAATGTCACTTCTATCACCTTTCATGAACAAAGATCAAAGATACCCTTCTTCACAGCGAAAGTTACCTCTATGGACCATACCCATCAGCAAAAGCACATGACATCAAGATATGCGAAAACTATATCTACTGCTCCACTGTATCTTCAGGTTTGCCACTAGTAGGGCACATGATCCCTAGATATGCAACAATTGTTCTCTGCTTACCAGAGGACTAAGCATATAACAGTATAACGACTAAGCAAGCTGCTACGTGTCTATATATTCTGAGAGAGAGAGAGAGAGACAATATAACGCCTTCTACCGAGAACATACTAAAAGGAAATGGACCTAGTCCATCAAAGCTAACACGTATACAACTCATATTTAGTAAATGGGGTTACTGTCACATCAAAGTTCGGTAACGGCAAATCTTGTTCACTTAAATCAATTAATGTTATGGTATATTTGATTTTCCTTGCAAGTTTTGAGGTATACGGTATTAGATATTTATTCTGTTAAGCTGTTAAGCTGTTAAGCTATTTGAGATTTGAGATTTGGCTGAGAATATGAGATAATGGAGAACTTAATGTTTTGCTAGTCATGATTTAGAAGAATGATGGAATGATACAACGATTGGTTATTGGTATATTTTAAATTTTAAATGTTATTGATTATTAAATATACAGTGTTGGAATTCTACTGCCTATTTGCTACTTACTACATTCGTTTCATTAGTATACTCGAGTACTGGTAGATATATATATCTATTCAAATCAAAATCTCATTTCAACCAGACGTGTCACGTCATATGGGGTAGAAATGTCAAATCTGTTGGTATCTGCGGACAGCCCGGGTGTCCAGTACTGAGTCCTATGTATCTCCAAGAATTTTATCGCTGGAGAAATCATCATGATTACCGTATATATTCAAGACTCCCATTCCTTTCTTTCTTCCTCCCCGCAGATCACGACGGAGATCTCTCTCGCGTTATATATATACTCGTAATATGCTCCATACTCAACTCAATTCATTGACTCCCTTCACTCCGCTTCCTCAGTTCCTCTCTCATATATATATAATACATACACAGTATATACACAGTACATACACTCATCTCATCCCCCTCATCCCATCTCTCACCCATCCAAGTTCAAAGTTTCAACACGCAACTCTTCTTTTTCTTCTAGTTTTTCTTTTTTCACAATTTCACAAACTCCCCATTTCCTCATTCTGAACCTTAGCTTATGATTAGCTTATAATTAGTCAATATTGTTGATGAGATGAGCTTACGTCCATTATTTGGTGAGTTCGGAGTTTGTAAGTTTATGTTTTATGTATCATATGTTAAGTATTTAGTTATGGTATATATTCATATCTGTCTTATTTTCTACCTTGTATTGCCCGCCTCCATGATTACTCTCCTCCCCCCGGCCTCTTCTCTCAAGACCCCTTTGCCCTTCAAAAAACATACACACAGTATACAGCATACAGTATACACCTAAGCGCAGCGGTAAGCGTATAGGTGACAGTACTTCACTCCACACACTCATACTCACACTCACACTCAAGTTACAGCCAAGTTATAG
Source organism: Sclerotinia borealis F-4128 (assembly GCA_000503235.1). Lineage (NCBI taxonomy): Eukaryota > Fungi > Ascomycota > Leotiomycetes > Helotiales > Sclerotiniaceae > Sclerotinia > Sclerotinia borealis. Next base: position 41,239 of record KI628671.1, on the reverse strand, counting down.
CCAAGAACCACTTAAACACCAACATGTTATACAGTACTCGAGTATTATTCTCGCAAGGCAACGCAACGCAACTCAACGCAAGGCTTGAGGTAGAAACTGTAGCATGTATACTGTTCTTGGTGTCTGATCTTAAGTACTGTTAGTCTTATGTATGTATATGTATATACTCGTACTATAAAGCTGTCCGTCTCCCGTTTTCTACTCGATTACATTGAAAATTTGAAATACGGTGTTTTATGATTTATCCTGTTACTCGAGTACTCTTTAGGTGATATTATTTCTGTATTCTTATTCATCCCCATACATGTACTCAAGCACATATCCATATTCTGCAAAGAATCCAAACCTACCTCCGTTTTAAGACTATACCTTGGCGTCTAACACGCTTTCCTCCCGGTGAGTTCGCTGCTCTGCATTGCTATCGTTTATCTATATCAATCGCATCTATCTATCGACTCGAGTATATTATACCATACCATACCTTACTATTATCCTCTTATCCCATCTCTTCCCCACTCTCTTTCCTGATTCTATCCATTCCGCCCCTATACATGTACATATACCTATACATAACAAACCTCGAATATCTTCACTTCACCACACTTCTCCTCACTTAACTTACTAGTACTACATGCTATATACTACAACGTACTACACTACTTAATTTTATCCCCTCCCCTCGACAATCATTTCTACCACTAACTAATCCCATCCACCAATCCCCAATCCCCAACCCCAGAATATACATACACATCACATCATTACTCCAATCTGATCTCCTTTCCTCTTCTCTCCTTTTTTCTCTCCCCCGAAAAATTTACATACTATACAATACCTAAATCACATCCAATTCATATTCAAATTCAAATCCATACCCAACAAGAAATACTTATACATCCCCCCCCCCCTTCTTCCTTTTCCCCTATCCCCTCCTTCCCTTCCTTTTAGACATTCAATATCCCATCTACCTCTCCATCATCTACTTTTCATCATCCACTATCCACCATCCACCATTTCCTCCCCATTACCCACTCCAGTCTCCAATCGTCAGTCCCCAATTCCCTGTGGGATATCCCAAATACTCTCTCTCTCTCCTTCACTCCCACTCACCCCATTAAAATCTCAACTAAAATCATAACCCTTTTCCATAACCCTTTCCATATCCATAAGCTTTCCATTTTCATATCCATTTCGATTCCCTTACCCCCGCTCAACCCCCCTCAACCCCCTTCACCCCCCATCCCCATCACACCACCACACCACATCACATCACATCACATCACCATATACCCACCTACAACCTCCTACCTCATATCTCCTACCTCCTATCTCCTACCTGCCACCTCCCACCTCGCATCTCATACTTTCCCCGCATCCCTCTCTAGTCCCTACTCCCTCCCTACCACCTTCCTCCCTATCTATACCTCTATCCCTCCATACCTCTACCATATATCATTCCCTACTTCACATTCCAATCCCTACCCCTATCCCTATTCCCATCACACACAAAAGTTCACAAGTTCACAAGCTCACAATAAAACATAATATAACATAACATCAAATTAAATCCCCCCCTCCCCAAAAGAAAAGTCAAGACCACACATATCGTATCAACGAAGTAGAATTCATTTCGTACCTAAAGACTAACCATCTACCATCTATCAACTAATTCTTTTCTAATGCCTCTCCAAAAAAGAAGAGAGAGAGAAAAGAAGATCCCTAACTACCAAAACTACCATACCATGCCATGCCCACCCACTCACTACCTTTGCGTTTCAAAAATCTACCCTGGAAATTGAGTTCTTTTGATGATCAACCCATCAGACGCCAAAGCAAACCAAACCAGCCTTTATCAATCATAAACGCCATTTTCATCATCATATCGTGTCATATCATCATACCATCCCATCAACCATCAACTCCCTAATTACCACCAAACAATTCCCCCGCCAATGCGCCACCCATACCCCGTCTACCCAAGCCCTTAACTTCCATATCCGCCGCAATAATGTTCATCCTCAACAAATGTTGTCTAGCTTCACGCTCTACCTGCTTTGCTGTCTTGAGAGCCTCTTGTTGGATTTCTTGTCTGGTCGCTTTAGGTGTTGATACGAGGGTCTATTATCCTGTTTGTTAGTACAACGTATTGAGCCAGGAAGAAGTGGTGTAAGGGTTAGGGAAGTATGGAAAAGATCCGAATATAATAAACATACCTTAGAAACGAGATCGATTCTAGCATCCAACTCTCCACATTTAATCATCTCCGCCAACTCCTTCTCAATAGTCTTTCCAGGCGGCGCAAAGTTCTTATTCAATGTCTCAAATGTAACACAGCTGAAAGGAATAAAGTACTGAACAATACTCTTGCTTCTGATACGAGTATAAAGTTCATCAACATGCTGTTGCAAGTGGATATCGAGTAGATAATCAGCTCTGTAGGACTCGAGGATCTCCAAACATGCAGCGTACTTGCTACCAACAAAAGATTGAATGGCACGGCGGATATGTGGTTCAAGTTCGAGGTAGGTGCGGAATTCGGAGTTCTCGAGAACTAACTTTTGCATATCGTTACGTTCGATGGTAGCCAAAGCGCAAAGTCCTCCATAGACAGCAACATCATTAGGAGTGATGATTGTGTTGCAGCTTGTACCCATTCCAGGTGGTGCTTGTAGAAAACATTGTGCAGCATCTGCATATTTCGCAGCTTGTAATTGTGCGATACCTTCAGCGGCATGGATGAATGGTTTGATAATCTTATCATCATCTGGGCCGACGGCTATTCCTTTCATCTTCTGAGCGGTGGAAAGGACTGCGATGTATTCTTTTCTCTCAATGCAAACTTCGATAATATGTCTGGAAATGCCGACGATGTGTCTTGGGATGCTCATATCCTGTCGCATGCGAGAATAAGCGTCGAAAGCAAAGCCAAGTTGACCCGTAGCTTCATAATGTTTGCCTAAATCTTCATTTCCCATCTGTTGGAGAAGCCATTAGCCAGCGGAACTTTGAACTCCAACCGCAGTAGAACACAAGGAAAATAACCTACACGAATGCTCTCCTTAATCAAGTTATTCTTATAGCCCTTCAATTGTGTTTCCAAGCGTGCAGCCTCCGCAGCATTGGCTTTATTCGTAGCATCAGTCCACTTATCATCTCTGAAGACCTCTGGTTCATCTGGCGCAATCTTGGTCAAAGCAGCCCAAGCATCCATGTAAATAGTCACATCCTTTCCTTGTTTTGCTTCCTTGATTAACATTTTTAAAGCATCGACGCCAAGGAAGGTAGAGGTGACGCCGATAAGATAGAGTCGCTCGAGTCTGGTTCTGCCTATAGAAGAAGAGGGGTTAGCTACAATGCTCTCTATAAGATCGGAGACCACAGAAGATATGAGATCTCACCTTTGTAATTTGCGATATAGCTTTCAAGATCGAACTTTGGCGGGTCTGCAGAAAGAAGAGTTAGTTAATAACTACCATAAAGATTCGAGCAGGTCTCAATAGATGACTTACCAGTAACAACATGAGCTTTTCTAGAAACTGGTACATAGATCGAAGACATGATTGCTTCTAAGCTCTCGCGTCTCTACGTGCCAGTAATGTTAGTTGCACTCGTAGTATACGCAGTTTGATCTCCCGCACGAGTTGCTCGAAATACTCCGTGGATTCCTCTCCTCCAGTTAACTGGCGGTACGTCTTTTGGCGTTCTTTGATGATTCTGCACCTTTCTATGGACTGTTCGTATTTTGAAGCTGTTGATCAATTTTCAAGGTTAGAAAGAGCTGGTTATCGAAGATTGTAGAGTAAACATACCAGCAGGGGCAGCAGAATCCATAGTATTGCTCTTGTCTCGGATACAGAGCCAATCGGTGTAAAAGTATTTAATCCCGTGGTGGGGCTGAGCAAGGTTGAGCAAGGTTGAGAAGAACAAACTAAACTTAAACCAAGACTGCAGCTTGAGCACAGACCTCATTCAACACGTGCTCAAGTTACTGCCTAATTTACCTGGCAAATATTTTCACATGAGATCCCGGAGTTCGGCCGCTTCAATGTCATGAAATTACATCGAACAATATAATGAACAATCTAATCATTATGTTTACATGCAGTTGGATTGTTCACTTTGAATCCAGCATATACATACTATAATTCAATAGTCCCAGAGTTGGAAGATCAAATTAGTTTCCTAAGCGAAGAAATAGGGATATTCTAAGTTCATCTAGTCGGTTAAGATCGCTCAACCTCCTTTCGATACTTTTCCCTTGTCTATAGGCCGAGAATACTAAACATTTTCTTAAGTGTAAGAAATAGAGTTGTTATTTACTCATCTAGTATACCAAGAACATTCGATCTTCTTTCGGAGTATAAAAAACACAGAGTATCTTTCCTCATCCATGAAGATCACAACATTAAACATCTTTTTCTTAGAAAGATATAATGAAAAGATATTGATCTAAAATCACTTGTGTTGAGAATCTTAAAGCGATCTTGTTAGTACAGGAAATCTCCTCTATATGCACCTATCTCTTAGAACCAGGAAGCTAAATCTATCTCGAAAATGTTTTTCTTGTTGAGCAGAGTAGATAGAACCTATCCCTATTACTGTGGACCAGAACCAGAACCTTTGTATCAGCTATAAGAAATGTGTTTCTATTTCGAATTGTATAAACTGAGAATATCAAGATTCTATCGAATCTACTATATCAGTACTAGAAATAACTTTAATTTAAGCTCAATTCTCCAAACCAGAAAATCGAAATCACATTTGAGAAGATCTAGTTATTGGATAAAATGATTTCAATATACGAGTAGGCTTTTTATCAGATAGAATAGATAGAATCCACTCTTATTACTTCGGCCCCAAACCCGAATCTTCTTATTAACATAAGAAATATATTTCTATCTCAAATCGCATAAGCTGAGAATGTCAAGACTTGTACCAAAACTACTATATTATTACTGGAAATAACTTCAATTTAAGCTCAATTCTCAAGATCAGAAAGCTGAAATTATATTCAACTTGAAGGAGATCTAGTTATTGGGTAAATGCCTTCAGTTTGGGCCTGTTTTCAAAGACGCAAGCTTTTAAATATACCTATCTGTTGACTACAAAGAACATGTGCTTATACATACACAATGCCCCGTGGAACAATCCCTAATAAGAACAGCTATTTATGAATTTGGTTTCAAGTGAATGCCTTTTCCGCAGCATAACAAAGGTCAGAATAAACTTAGCTTCAATTTCTTTTGGAATTTTTGGACATCATTATACGTAGCTACTGTACATACCAACAAACAAGCGAAACTCCTGTAAATCTTAATCTCCTTCCCTCTCCGGCAAATAGCAAATTAGCAAATATCTCATACTTTTCCCATCCCTCCCCAACGATTTCCGAGTCACCACCATCAAAGATGAAAGATATACCAACAAACCTATAAAACACTTCACCCCTTCTATCCAGAAAGAAAAAAAGAAACAACAAGTCTAACTACTCAATCAAAATCCGGCTTATATCACGTCAAATCAGCAAAACACAAATATGAATATGCATACAAAAACATCTGATCTTTCTTCTCCCCTCTCCTCAAGCTCCAACCGATTTACAAACTCAACTTACCTTACATATATATTATTGATACATATATACATCAACTCTCAAGCTCTCTAGACTGAAGAAACCAAACATAACAAAAAATCCATCCCTCCCTCCCTCCCTTATCTCATCACTCACAATATCATCACACAATACCAAATACCCAATACACAACCACTACAACCACAACCACCACTATCACAAACCCACCACAAGCCCCAAATACCAATCAGTACAGTACCTTTCTTATCTTCCTTACCCTATCTCAAATAAAACATAAACATCACCACTACCACTACCACTACCACAGCACAGCAACCCCACCCTATTTTTCCAAGTATTCAGAGATCGCAAGTACTGATACCAATACTAGTACCGGTGTTTACTCATTTAAGAATTTTCTGAATATCGTTTATCATCTATTATCTACCATCCACTATCTCCAACCTTCTATCCATCTTTCATTATCCTCTAAATTTTTCAAAAAACCCAGAAACTCGAAAACCCAGAAATTCAAAGCTTTTGCATACTCGAGTATGAGTTTCGGGATATAATCTAGTTTATATAATCTAATCTAATCCATATAATCTAATCCATGAGTAAATGATCTAATCAAAACCATTTGATCTCTTTAATCTAATTCGTATACTCAGTAGCTCGTATAACATTCATTCATTCACCATGATTCACAAACAGTATAATATTGAATATCAAGTACCACTGAATTCTCCCCTATCCGAGCCCATCCCTCTAAAAAGATACTTTCTACTAATATAAACATACTCTAATTTCTAATCTCTAATCTCTTACCACAATATTCAACATATACACAAAACCATCATTCAAGATTCCAATCCAATCCAATATTGACTTCAAGTTAATAATCAAATAGATAAATCAAAGCTAGTAATCATTATACTCGTAATAGTATAAACAATCATTAACCAAATCAGAATAAGAACCCGAAACCAATCTACTTTATATAACTCTTTACATGCAAAACTCTTTCTTCATTATCCATATCAAATCTTCACATCTTGACATACAAGTACTCGAGTATCGATTTCTATATTCTATTGTAAGATTACTACAAAATCACACAGATCATGGCAAGCCTATGTTCATATACATGTTCTAGTTATACTCGAGTACACGTATTCATTTTCATATTCATCATCACCTAAATCTAGACTCTCTATCTCATTAACCCCTCATCTCCTGTTTTTTATCCTCCATCCTTTACTATCCACTCCCTCCATCCATCCATCATAACATGTAGGAACACAAAAAACAAAAAGAAAATCAGAAAAATCCCCAATCCAACCATTCATTCGGTATCATGAGAACACCCAACGCCCTATGCATCCATCTAATCATCAACCATCATCATTAACACATCAAATTCTCTTCCCCATCCCCATCCCCATCACCCCCTCCCATATTATGCCTATCATATCAAATCATCTACCGATATAAATCCAAATCCCCATCACTATCCCTCTCATCCCTCATTCCCCTACGACCAAAAGCCTCTCTTGCATCATGCTCATCAATCTCCATTTCATCCTCACTACTATTTTCCTCCGAACTTCCCTGATGATTAGGCTGGACAACAATCCTACCATCTCTCATTCCCACCCTCGCAACCTCTCCATCCTTAACTGCACCTCTCAATAGTAGTATCGCCAATCTATTCAACACCTCCTTTTCTATCAACCTCGCAAGCGGTCTGGCACCATACACTGGACTATAACCTGCCGAGCCGAGATAATCGCGGACTGCAGGACTGCAATCGATTTTGATATCTCTGCCATTGTCCTGTAGTCTCTTTTGAATCTCCAGAAGGCGTACGTCGACAATCTTGCGGATTTCGATTTTGGTGAGACGATTGAAGATGATAGTCGCATTGATACGATTAAGAAATTCAGGCAAGAAATAATCCTTGAGAGCTTGTTCGACCATCATGCGAGTAGTGGGATCGATCTTTCCATTGGCAGCATTAGGACGATCGAGGTATTCAGCACCCAAATTAGATGTCATTACCACGATACAATTTCTCGCATCAACAACACGTCCCTGGCCATCAGTGATACGACCATCATCCATGAGTTGAAGGAGAACGGTGAGAACTTCCTTTGCTGACTTTTCGATTTCATCGAAGAGAAGAATGGAGAAGGGTTTGCGACGGAGGGCTTCGGTAAGCTGTCCACCGGCATCATGACCAACATATCCAGGGGGTGCACCAATCATACGACTAAGTGAATGTCGTTCTTGATATTCGGACATGTCGAGTCTGATCATAGCCTTTTCATCATCGAAGAGGAAGTCGGCAAGTGCTTTAGTAAGAAGTGTCTTACCAGTACCGGATGGACCACAGAACAGGAAACTTGGTGGTGAGTTTGGATTAGAAAGTCCTGCTCGTTGAAGTCGGATGGCATCTGAGACTGCTTTAACGGCTTCACTTTGACCGACAACCACCTTGCCCAAAGCCTTCTCCATATTCAACAGCTTATCCTTCTCAGTAGCCTTGAGTCTCGTGACAGGAATACCAGTCCATCGAGCAACGATCTCGTTGATTTGTTCTGGACCAACAGTATCAGTAATAAGAGATCCACCAGAATCAGGGTTAGAAGAAGAGCTGAGAGCCGCATCGGCAGACTTCTTCTCTTTCTCCAAAGACTTGATAAATGCTTGTTGTTCCGGAATGGCGTAGTATTGAAGATCAGCAGCCTTGCTAGTATCACCCAACCGAGTAGCCTCTTCCATCTTGACCTTCAATTGGTCGAGCTTGACTTTAGCTTCTTGGATGTCTTTGCCTCTCTTTCTTTCGCTCTCATACTTCTCACGTAGAGGTCTAAGCTCTTCCTCAACGTTACTAGCATCTTGTCTAGCTTGAGCCAAACGAGTTTTCGAAGCATCATCCTTCTCTCGAGACAACGCATGGATTTCGATTTCGAGTTGTCGGTGTCTTCGATCGAGGGAATCAATAATTTCAGGTTGTGACTCGCGTGCAACTCGAACAGCAGCCGCTGCCTCATCAATGAGATCAACAGCAGAATCCGGAAGTCGTCTTTGTGTAAGGTATCTAGCAGCCAATGTAGCCGCAGAGACAAGAGCACCATCCGCAATTGTGACTCCGTGATGAACTTCGTATTTCTCCTTCAATCCACGAAGAATGGAGATGGTATCAGGAATAGACGGCTCCTTGACCAAGACTTGTTGGAAACGACGTTCGAAGGCTGCATCCTTTTCGATGTACTTTCGGTATTCGTTGAGAGTGGTAGCACCGATACAGTGAAGTTGTCCACGTGCCAACATAGGTTTGAGCATATTGGCAGCATCCATTCCACCTTCACCACTAGCGCCAGCACCCATAAGAAGATGCATCTCATCGACGAAAAGAACGATCATTTCCTTCGAATCTTCAATCTCCTTCAAAACACCCTTCATTCTCTCCTCGAACTCTCCTCTGTATTTACTTCCAGCGATAATCGAGCCGACATCTAACGACAAAAGTTTGCAAGCCGCAAGGTTATCCGGTACATCAGCATTAACAATTCGCTGCGCCAATCCCTCCACCACCGTCGTCTTACCCACACCAGGCTCACCAATCAAAACCGGATTATTCTTCGTTCGTCTGGATAAGATTCTAATGACCCGGCGAATCTCCTCCTCTCTTCCAATAACTGGATCAATCTTGCCCTCTCTAGCCATCGCCGTCATATCCACCGTGAATTTCTTCAAATTCTCATTCGCCTCCTCCGCATCCGCCGTCTTCGAGTCCACTCTTCTCGTTCCCCGAATCTGTGAAACCGCATCTTGCAGAAGCTTGACATTTGGCATATTAGCATCCTTCAAACATGCTTGAACAGCTGTATCCTGAGTCACTGCGATGATCAAATGATCCACCGCAATAAAAGAATCCTTCTGCGTCTTCTGCAGTTCTTTTGCCGCCCTCAAAATTTTGTTGAAAGAAGGCGAGACGGCAACTTGTTCTGGCGGAGGATCTTGACTAGGCAAACGAACAACGGCACGCTTGAGGGAACGATCAAGAGCTTGCGGATCTCCATGTGCTCGCTCTACTACTTGGCGGAATAGTGATTGCGAAGCAGAGCCATGAGATGCGTTCATAGTCTGCTGTTGGTCTTTTGAGAGATCGGGTAGAGGATCGAGGAGTGCGAGTGCGAGATGGAGGGGTAGAAGTTGAGAAGAACCATGCTGTTCTGCGTTGAACATGGCATCTTCTATGGACTTCGTTGCCCGTGTCGTAAAGGACATGTCAGACGTAGACATGATTGCGGTATTGTGTTTTCAGTTCGTATGTGAGTGTTGATTTCGTTGTTGTGTTGTTTCAAAGGAAGTAGGTATGTACTTGTGTATTATAAGCAGTATGCTGCGGCGGGGTTTAGATCACTGTTTCAGCTGTTGATTGTGAATTGATGGCTTCAAAGAGTGAGTGATTCGAATTGGATTTGATTTGTTTGTATTGATGATTGAGAAATAAAACAAACTTAAGATTACAAAGAAGGTGGAAGTTTATATAACCACCAAAGACCCATACGATGACCTGGTAAATACTTGAAATACCTAGAAATCACTGGTATCATGCTATGAGATTCTAGGATTACCTAGTAGCTTCTAGAAACGTCAACACAACGTTTTGACCCCACACACCAAAAAAAAGTTGGCTCGCTTGCAGACGCTTGGTAAAATGTTTAATGGCCTGATTTTCAGCCCAGCATTATGTAATGAATATCAGGCCACAACTTTTAGATGAGGCAGAAGATGACGCTAGGACAATTTTGGTTTTCAAGATATCGAAATATTACCGTTGCCCGTATTTGAAGCCTTCAATTGACAATATTCACAGCCATGAGTGTCCCATCACTTCGAAATTGCATTGGAAATTCTGTCAGTAGGACAGCTGGTGTACGATATGCATCAACATTATCAGTGACTGCGAGACAGCCAGTTGATCGACCGCAACATGGAGAGCAAATATATGTTTACAATCATTTACAGACGAATCAGGTCGTTTACTCACTTACTAAGGGAATGGATGTATGTTTTACCCTTTTATCTATCATTCCATCTTCTCAAATATACTCAATTACTCTCATACCCCCTCTTAAGCCTCACTAACCACCCTCCCCCTCCCCAGAACACAGCATCCCTCGCCCAACTCCCCTACAACGGCAAAAAGACTCGTCCCGCTGCCCTTCGCAAAGACCATTGGCACCCAATGGCCCTAATAACCTTTCCCTCAGGAGCTTCAAATTCCGGCCTCAGCGCCTTCCAAAAACTACGCGAATACCGCAAACGTCACGAATTATCCTGGGACCCTCACTCCCCCCTCTTCAAACGGATCCCCAGCCCCGGCGAAACCGACCTCCAAAAAACCCGAATCCTCCTCCCCGCCAAACAGCGCGGGCGCAAAATTAACGATCAAAAAGCCAACACCGTAGCCGACATGGCGGCCGTCCTCAGAGAAATCAGATACGGAAGTGAGAGAATCGGCCTGACGGGAATAGGAAAAGAAGGCGTCGTCGAAGTCAAATGGAGCGATCTCGCAGACGCGAGTTATGCCGGCTCTGGCACCGAAATATGGGGCGAAGCAGTTCTCCACGACACACTACCCTGGGACCGCAACAATCGAGATATCCGCAAGAAACAAGCGCTCAGCACCGAACAGCAAGCGGAATGGAAAGCTGCGCGTGCAGCCCACAAAGCCGCAAATGAAGAGAAGAAAAGGTTGAATAGAGAGGAGATTGAGCGCAACATGATACTCCGCGAGCAAAGATGGGCAAAACATGTAGCGCTGATGGAAAGCCATGTAGCGCTAGGCAAGGGGCCAAAGACCATACCCCAGAGGATCAGACAATCCCCGGCGGAAAATTGGGCATTAGAGAGACAAGCGCGCCTGGAAAAACTAGCGTGGATGGAACGAACGGGGAGTTCGGAGCTTGAGTATGAATTCTCACTTACACAGACAGACGCAGTTAACGCGTTGGAGCCACTGGTATCGGAGCTTGAAACTGGAGCTGGAGCTGAAGCAGGAGCCAAATATGAAGCTGGAGCCGAGCCGCTAGGATTGGATGTTAAGCCAAAGACTCCTGCTCCTTAGAATTATTTTTCTAAAATACTGTAGCGGTAGCGGTAGCATTCCAAGGCAAGGCATTACAAGGCAAGGCATTCCAAGGCGAGGCATTCCAAGGCGAGAGACCAACCAATCAATCATTAGATAGATGTACATGTAGATATATTATATTGTAAAATCACACAACATCACACAACACAATACTCATAGAAAACGAAAACCTAGTACACTGTATTAACACTATATTCAACATTCAACATTCAATATTCAATATTCAATATTCCTCAAAACCCATCAAACCATCAAAATCCTCACAACAGCAAGCGAGGTTGCCCCTTTTTTTCTCTTTGCACATCATCCTTGTCTTTCACATCCTCTACTTTCACATACTCGACTTTGTATCGGAATATACATATATACATGTATCTACACTTAATTCTCATCTCTTCACTCATCATTATCTATCTTCCTGTTTCCTTTTCTTTTTCCTTTTCCTTTTCCAATCCAATCCATCCAATACAATCCAATCCATATCACATCATCTTATCTCAAATTCCCTTGATCCCAATTTGATTTTTTTTGCACTCCCCACCCCATCAATCATCCAACCATTCCCATTCCTCGCCCATCAACAATTCCCATCAACCATTCCTTCTCTCTTCCCAAACAAACGATCCCAAACCCCAACTAATCCCTAAACCCTAAACCCTAAACCCCTAAACCCTAACCGCAAAACGCTTCAAATACTCATAATCCTCTATATTCGCATCCACCGTTTCTCTAATAGTGATCGCTGCCTCTTCTCCATACTTTTCTTTCCACTCTTCATTTTCTTGTGCTGGGGTTTTGGGTTTCTTTTTCTGTTTGATGGGTTAGATTTGATTTGCTCAGTTCTGCTTTGCTCTGCTATATCTAATCAAAAGAGGGACGGAGAGAGAGACAAAATAATAGAAAGAGAAATAACAACTCCCCCTGCAAAATTAGAAAAAAAGAAAAAAAAAAACTTACATGTTCCACACTCCTCGCCTTCAAACTCGTACTATGAATCGCATCATCATGAAAGCCCCTCCACTTCTCAAACGCCTCTCTAGCCTTCCTATGATGTTCCTCGGTATCCCAAATCAACATATCGGCATCATATTCCATACCCACCTCTTTACAATACGCCTTGATAATACCCTCTGGATTATCCAACAAATCATCTGCGTCGATGACAGTAATGCTCACTTCCCCATCCTTCAACCCTTCAGATGTAGATGCAGATTCGAGGGTTCCGGCTACAGAAGGACCAACTTGGTTGTTGGAGCGCAGAAAATCGAAAACGCGGCGTAACTCATCGTAGCCAGCTTCTTCGGGCATGAAGTTGTGGAATCCGGTTACTTGGTCGAGAGGGGGGATGGTGCAGCGGTAGTAGGAGGGGATGCTGGAGCGAGGATGGCGGATTAGGAAGGTGAAGTGGAATTGTTTGAGGATTTCGGCGGGGACGACGGTGGGGTTTCCGGGTTCGGCTGTGGTGTTGTAGGGATAGGGGGTTTGGTTGATGGCGCCGTTGGTTTCACCATTTGATATTCCGTTCACTCCATTGCTTTCGCCGTTCGACACCCCGTTTGCTCCATTTGTTTCGCCATTGGTTCCTACGCCCTTTTTGATACTTTGACCGCCGAGTGAGGGGGCGATGGTTGCTGGTTTGCCCTGAGGAGGTACGAGATAGTGAATGATATCCTTGATGAAAAGACGTTTTCCCTGTTTTGTATAAGTTGCTGGCACATGGATGGATGTATATTTGTGAGGATTGAGGTTCAGGCGCATGAATGGTAAATTCTTCCCAGAGATGGTTTAGAATGGCAAAGAAAACGTAGATCATGATATGATGGTTCTGAAGCCTTGGTGTGATAATGTTGGTAAATGAAGAACATTTCGATATCATATAGCAGATGTATAGTCCGCACATTCAGACACTTGTCTTATGCCCCATGCCAATTTTGAGAGTCCCAGCAAGCAGCAGAATAAGATCTACTCAAGGGAGCAACTGGGATAACAAATGGAGTGGATCCAATTCTAACCTCTTTGCCTTCTTTTTCAATTCTATCGAAGACTGTCTTAAATGTACTATCAGCGAAACCGCTCTCCTGGCGAGTGGCTTCATCATTTTCATATCTCGGGCTAAGTCTCTCGGGACCAAAGTAGAATGCGTCTCCGAAGGGTTCGTGAACGCAGGCAAGGACATCATCGCGAGTCATAAAAACCTATAAGTATATTAGTGACTTGCTTGGGAATGTCATAGGTTGCATATGGTACTTACTCTTTCGAATGCGGTAGAGCAAGCTCTTGGGTGGGTAGCACAAAAGATTGGTTTCATTGAAGCCATCTTATTGGTTGTATATTTGTCGAATGTATTAATTGAAGTTGTAATAGACTGACAGGGCAAATGCAATCTATATTCCCAAATAGAGCTTTTGCAAATTGTCGAGTATTCCTTTGTTATTCGCTTCCAGAACAATTAGAGGTCGATACGTCAGGTACGTCAGGTACGATCTAGGATTTTACAAATCTTGCAATCCGATTGGAGGAAAAAGAAATGAATACTAGATGAAAAGAGGACGGGAAGAAGAAAATCTTTTGAAAGGTTAAATAGTAGAGATCATTGAGAACCTTGGTAAATAGGATTATTTGCTACCCGTTGTACTAGAGTGTGGGTAAGTTGTTACATAGAGTAGAAGAATCTTTTTAAAAAAATTGAACTTTTTGTGGTTTCTGATTTAACGAATAATGATATGGTCCATTAAATGTATTTTTTTTTCCCACTCTTCCTTACCTTTTATTCTTTGAGTTGTTTGACAGAGAGAATCCAAGGAACTCATGTCTCATACCATAAATATGAAGCCAATGATAAATGATATTTGTGTGGTTCTGAAATATTGAAGTAGATGAAAAGAAGTATATATGACGTGATGAGGTTAAAAGCTAAAAATAATGCCCCTCCCTTCCAAGTTTGATTTTTTGTCTTTTTTTTTGCGGCCTTTCATCCGAATTTTTAATGCGGGCGTTGTGAGACATCAGGCTGGGCTGATGATAGTTGTAGTTGTTGTGGTTGTTGTGGCTTATTGCCGGTATTCATGGGGGATGTGTTGATTGATAGGAAGATAGGAAGATAGGAAGGGATCTGGATGAATGGATAGATGATAGATGATAGATGATAGATGATGGATGGATGGATGATAACCTACCTATCTATTAATACCTATCTACCATAACCGGTATTTTTGTATGAATGTCTTTACTGATGCAAGTCATCTGGGCTGGGATTCACAGCTGTGTCAGTATGGATAAAGCCGGTTTATTACCTACAATACTGAGTGCACGAATGTGATTTAACGGCATGTGATACAAACGCAAACAACGACAACTTATTTATCCTTCCACTTAAGAACATATACTCGAGTACAGTAAGTAAATACACTGAGTACAGATATGATGATGCGATCTGATATGATATGATGTCTCAAATCTGAAAGCATACCTAGGTACAGTCTCATGATCCAGATGATTACTATCTCAGTATCTTGGAACGAGAAGATACCTAGGTAAAGTCATAAGGAAGTGCGAGTAGCGAGTAGCGCCAATATAGTTCATCCACTCACTAGCTAGTTTTCCGCCTTGCCAAGGTCTGACCAACGCGATCGATATCCATATCTCCTCGGACCCTTTTACAGCCTTGCGGAATCAAGGATGTTCAATGCAAGAGCCAAAATTCACATGTTTGAACTTTGAAGTCAGTAAGGTTATTCATAGCTAGCGGAGACTGATGAGGAGCGGAAAGGGACTCGGATGACATCGGTGCATCAGGGAGGTAGAACTATGAATACCCTATATCCTAATAAGTCATCAAAGTCTTTCCTCTCCTCTCCTTTCCTTTCCACTCAACGATGCGATAGTCGGTCCCGAACCCCGATAATTGAAATCAGTCGGAGTGGCCGCCTGAAGTCCGTTCGCTGGTCATTGTTCCGTATGTAGCCCGTTGGCCCCGTAGCCCGTAGCCCGTAACCCTACTTGGGCCAAACGAGTGAATGCGGAAATATTCCATGTTCATGATTACATAATGGTCCGCTCGGCGGACCTCTTGTGAGTCCTGTCGAATGATCTCAAGTGACTTGGCAATAAGACTTGGCGTTTTCTTTAAATATTTCTATTTCGTTCCCACTATTTTCAAAAAGTTTAATGTCGATCATTCCTTCTATTGCATTATTGAATTATTTAAACAGTGAATTAAAGAGTTGTAATTGGTGAGAATGCGACCACCAAGAAGAAACCTCGGGATAACCCAATTAATTAATCTTTTATGTCGAAAAAGATCCGCCTTGCAGATTGAGAATCTAGGAACATTCCATCCTTTGTTCGGTTTTGTTCTCACACTCATTATTTACATTATTTCCTTTACATCCACTACCACGACCCATCATTCTTTCTATGCAGTTGCAGTAGAATATTATTCGATGGGAGTTACTACCGGTAGTAGTATTATTATGCATACCTACCTACCTAGGTACCTAGGTAAATAGTATTCGATCGAGTCATTACAACTCTTATTATTGCTTTCTTACATACTCGGGTATATATCATACATAAGTACCTACCCTACATACATACATTTATACACACATCCATCCATACACAGTTATACCCAAGACCTCAATATCTGCATCTTTTGCGCTGCCAAGTAGAAGATCTCTTGTCAATTTCTATTGCCGTGCCTTATCCTTTTTCTTACTGACTTGATTTGCCCAGCCCGTTTTTCTTATATCCGAGGGCGTCAACGTCGAGACCAACTCGATAAAGAATAAGAGGGGTTAAATGTCTAAGCACTTCCTTACCAATACCTTCTTTCAAAGCAGATTACGAGAATTTACGATTAAGTTATCTTTTCCCTAGGTACCCAGTTTGAGATAGCGATTGAATAAGTCTCTTCAAATTCCATTTTCTACTTTAAATACCCCAAGATGTCAGGCACAGGTACACCAATTGATCAACAATCACAACCACTATCATATTCACAATCACAACTAATTCCAATCTTGGGTCAACAAAATCAAGAGATTCCTATCAGCCCGAGTAAATCACCTCCCGACCTCGAGGTAACAGATGATTGGCATGCGTCTTCATCACAGCCACATGCTACACCTTTACAAAAAAGGAGACGAGTTACAAGAGCTTGTGATGAATGTAGGAGGAAGAAAATAAAGTGTGATGGGAAACAGCCTTGCACCCATTGCACTGTATATAGTTATGGTATGATATTGGCTGCAAACTGGTATACTTGACTGCCATCATTGACTGATGTATTATAACAGATTGTACATATGATCAGCCTTCAAATAGAAGAAGAAATCCCGCGCCGCAATATGTCGAATCTTTGGAATTCCGTCTACAACGAGCAGAGAACATCATAAAAACCTACCTTCCGAACCTAAAGTTAAACGATCCAAATATAGATGCTGCATTGCTACAGCAGCAACGACAAGATGCGCCAGCACCACCTTCGACCACAAGCTCAATGCCAAGGGAAACTCCACAACAACCACAAATGTCGGAACAAGATGCGCAGTTACGGTCGATGATAGAATCTACAGGGCAACTTGATCTTGATGATCGTGGACATTGGGACTTTCATGGGGGTTCGTCAGCAACGGTTTTCATTAAGCGTCTGCGCGAACAATTTGGCAGTCTACTCGGATCCCCTAACGTACTTCCGAAACCACCGACTGCGCAGATGCCCCCCACTTACGATTCTCCAAAATCGTCGACAGACTCTCCTTATGACTTTGGTTTTCCCAATACAGTGGACCTTCCTCCTCGAGAAGTAGCAATGGCTTTGTGTGAAGATGCGTTGCATTGCGCTTGCTGTCTTTTACGTTTTGTTCATGAGCCGAGTTTTTATGAAATGCTTAATAGGATATACGATCAATCGCCTCAAAATTTTGGTGATGAGGAGCATAATTTCCTGCCGCTTTTGTACATGGCTTTAGCCCTAGGTTGCATGTTCTCCTCAGATCCATCCAGTCCCACGGACCCAGATAAGAAGAAATACAAAAGTAGTATGGATCAAGGGTGAGTACAATCTTTAGCGATAATGCCTTGCATATATCTCCGTAGCCTGTCTTACCTGATCGTCACGAGAGGCATACAACTTCATTTCGTGCTACTTTGTGTCCATGAGATCACCCAGGGCTAACGTTTCATTAGATTCAAATTTTACAAAGCTGCTCGACAAATGATGGATTTGACTGATTCTCGCGATATGATGTCTTTGCAGACAATTATATTCATGGTCCTATTCCTCCAAGCAACATCAAACTTGAGCATATGCTACTCTTACATAGGCGTTGCCCTGAGAGCTGCGTTACGCATGGGTTTACATCGTAACCTCAGCGGCAATTTCAATCCTATTGAGCGGGAGACTAGAAAGCGAGTGTTTTGGATAGTACGGAAGCTTGATACCTATGTCTCCGCTATTCTAGGATTTCCTATAATGTTGAGTAGTGACGATATTGACCAGGAACTACCAATTGAGGTAGATGACGAGTATATAACCAAGGAGGCAATACTTCCCATGCCTCCTGGCACAATGTCACTGTTTGCGGCTTCGAATGCCCATACTCGACTCATGCTCATCACAGCAAAGGTTGTCAAATATATTTATCCTATCAAAGGCTTGGAGCAGTCCGTCTCAGGAAACAGCAAAACATCCTACACTATAAGTCACTCGAAAATTCGAGAAATCGAAAAAGACTTGGCAGATTGGCTGGATAGGTTACCAATGGGACTACGCCCTGGGGGTGAAGGTCCACGTGAACTAATACGGTAAGCCCCCCAAGTCAAGTCTAGTATCATTGAACACACGACACGAGGATGTGCTTGAATTTTTAGAAAGGTTGAAGAATGCTCACTAATCATCATGTAGTATTCAACAACTTTTACGACTAGCCTACGCACATGTTCAGATGATGCTATATCGACCCTTTCTTCATTATATCTCTTCGAATGAGAGTGCTGGGAAGACTGTTCATGAACGATCTTACGCATGTGCAGCTGCTGGTATCAGCGTAGCTCGTAATATCATTCACATTACGACAGGAATGAATAAGCAGGGTCTTTTGGCAGGAGCATATTGGTTTACCATGTACACAACTTTCTTCTCCGTCATATCCCTCGTATACTACGTCCTTGAGAATCCCGACAAAAGTGGAGCCGCAGAGATTTTGGCAGATGCAAATAGTGGAAAGGATGCTCTGATTGGCCTTGCTCAAAGAAGTCTGGCCGCTGATAGATGTTCTTCAACTCTCAAGGTTAGTGCCATCTCTCACCATGCCAAAATCTTTTCTAACGCAAATTAGCCACTTTTTGAACAATTACCCGAGAAATTGAAAAATCGTCCCCTTTCGGCTCCATTGAAGAAAAAGAGACCAGCGCCAGCATCTGCACCTCCAATGCATCAAAGTAGTCCCGAACTCCCAAGGCCAAATTCCAGTCACATATCCCCAATACCTCGCGCCACGACATTTCCCCAAGTTTCCACACCACTTCAAGCCAGTGGTCTTCCAATGCAAAGCTTCATCAACAATCGCTTTCAAATAAATACAACATCCAACCCAAATCTTCAACAAAGTTTCCAAGATCTCGTATCACCTAGCGATTTATCCAATGCCGGCACTCCCGAAAGCGTAGCTTCGACTACTCACAGCATACCTCAATATGGCATGCAAAATCAATTCAGTGCTAGTAATAGTATACCATATCTCACAGGATTAATGTTCCCATCCACAGATCCTTTCGCATACCCAAATCAGCCGATGATGGAACTTGAAGCACAAAATTTGAAGCAGGAAAACGGTATGGAGACGAATCAACCGCAACCTATGTATATGGGAGGAGGTGGAGCGGGAGCGATAAATGGAATGTTTGATGATCTTGAGGGACAGCTTTTCGGACTAGTGCCGCCTTATATGATACAGGGTCAACATGGGTTTGATATGTCGGGGGCGGGACCAGGAGCTGGGAATTTGGATGGAAGTGGTGGTGGGGTTAGTAGTGGGATGATGCAAGGGACACATGCGAGTGCGAGTGCGAGTGTGAGTGGAATCGGAGGTACGGGGTTTGATTCCCAGAGTTTGGGGTATAATACGGGTATGAATTTGGATGGGATTTTTGATGATGTTGGAGGTGTTCCACGTGGGAAAGGGGATGAGTGGGGTGGAATGGGAGGACATGGTTTTAGGTGATGGGGGCTGGGGGTTGGATTGAATGAAATGGATGAGGGTAGAGGTTATTACTATTTGAGGAGCTTGGCGGAATTGACCGTCAATCGATCCTCTTCAGCGGTAATTCCCAGCATGGCACAATTGGACGAGAACGGGGAATGCGGGACGACAAGCGACGCGGGATGAGTACCGGTAAAAGAGAACTCGAGACGATAGTCGAGATGTGATACCTCCAACTTCCAAGGAACTTTCCGTTGAAAAGACCAGGAAAACAGCAATGAATGGATACATCATTACACGAGTAGATATCTGCACCAGCAACCAGCGTCTGGATTTTCATGTATTATTATAATTATTATTATTATTATCTTGGGCGCTTTTTGTGGTGGGTAGCAAGCCTACAGTAGGGATGGGTGTTTTGGGATAGAGGAAGGAAGGAAGGAGTATTGGTGGAGTAGGGTAAGGGAAGGGAAGGGAAGGGAAGGGAATGAGGGAGAGGGAGGGAAAGGAAAGGAAAGGAGAGAGAGGAAAGGAAAGGAGGAGGGAGGGAATGAGGGAAAGTGGAAATTCAAATTCAGGTTTAAATACAAATACAAATGCAAATGTGAAATGTGGGATATGGAATGTGAAAAATGAAAGATGGAAATTGGAATTGTGTATGAAAATAATGATGTTTGTTTTGGATTGTGAGAGGGTGGGGAGGGGGAGAGGGGGTTGAAGTGGGATTTGTGAGACTTAAGATTTTGCATAGTTCTATATTCTTTTCACACCAAAACTCATCCTAGGATCTAGCTTAGGAATACTATGTACAAGTACAAGTGCAAGTACACGTGCAAGTACAAGTACAAGTAATTTTAGTTAGGGTGAGGTGGGTTGAAGTGGGTTGAAGTGGGTTGAGGTGAGGTGAGGTGAGGTGAGGTGAAGTGAGGTGAAGTGGGAAGTGAAGTGAGAAGATAAGAAGATGAGAAAAGATGAGAAGATAAGAGATGGAGATGAGAAATTAGAGATGAGATTATTGTAATAATATACCTAGTAATTAGAACAACTCACTGAAGAGTACTCGAGAGTATACCTAGATTATATTATACCTAGCCTAGATTATATTATATCACACGATATAGTAAGATGACTCGGAGCCGAATTTATTATAATAACTTATAACTTATAACTTGATATATCATAAATAATACGCGAGTACTCGAGTAATTACGAGTACTAATTAGTACTATATACTCGAGTAGAATGAATAACATAACTTGAATAACTTGAAGAATCAAAATAGAGTTGAGTTGAGTTTTACTACTCGAGTTGTATAAGATAGATAGATAGATAGATAGATAGATAGATGACTTGGAACTTGGAGTCATTACTGAGTAATTAGAATATATATAGATATCTAGGTATTTAGAATAGGTATATAGAATAGGTATATAGTACTCGTTCGTGTATTAGAAGTTAGAACCTAGATGAAGATGGTGAGAGAAGAGAAGAGACTAGTAGTCGAGTACTCGAGTAGTGGTTTGATTGATCAATTGATCTGATCAATTGACTAACTAACTAACTAACTGACCGACTGACTACTGACTGACCAAGGAGACTAAGTATAGCACTATAAATAATAAAAATACAAGCGACTTTTCCTTTACTGAGTTATATCTCCTCAATTTTAAATTTTTACTGAGATTTTGTATTTTGTATTTTGTATTATAATTATAATTATAATTGAGCTATTATTAATTACTTAATTATCTCTACTTTATTATTTTATTTCTTGTACTTTTCTACCTCCTCTCAAATCTAAAAAAAAGGCAAGATACCTCTCGCCCTCTCACTCCCTCTCTCCTTTACTCTTCCCTTCCTATCCCTTCTAGGTAGGCAATTCTTAATAAACTCATATTCGTATTCGTACCCCCCGAACACAAACAACTACTTACTTACTTGTACTCGAGGATATGTATAACCACAAAAAAGTCACACTCAAACAAAAACCTCAAGATACTGACTGTAATTATACCGGATTCAGACGCACTATCTATTAATATG
Organism: Sclerotinia borealis F-4128; assembly: GCA_000503235.1. Taxonomy (NCBI): domain Eukaryota; kingdom Fungi; phylum Ascomycota; class Leotiomycetes; order Helotiales; family Sclerotiniaceae; genus Sclerotinia; species Sclerotinia borealis. The sequence goes on along the minus strand of KI628671.1, from coordinate 19,254 downwards.
ATTTTTTCCGAATCCATCTATCCATCCATCTCATCCATTTATCCATTTATCCAAGTCCATAAATCTCAGATCTCCAATCCAATCCAATCCGATCCGGCATCATGGCGCACCTCCACATTCCATCCATTCCTCCCTTTATCAGATCTCGCTAACACTACACTACTCGAGTACGTACAACCAACCACAACTTCTTATCGGTTATTGATTCTTAGGTGATTCATTCTTGCTTGGTTCATTCATTCATTCCTACCCGCATTCAATTCTATTTTAACTCAATTGAACTACAACACCTCACACCTCACCAACCCCCTCCCCTCTTCCCAAACCGGAAGGAAAGAAAGAATACAATACAATACAATACTTCGAGTATAATAGGAAAGAATAAAACACAACACAACTATACCCTTTAACACAACACAATCCAATCCAACAAAGACCGAAACCATCTTCGTCATTTCCTGATCCGTTCTTTGAACCATTTTTTCATTATGCATTCGTTATTTAGGCAAGTACCATCTTTGCGGATACCGAACTTGGATGTATTTCCATTTTGTATATTTTAACATGTTCGAATCGCGAATCGATGGGTAATTTATTAATTTTTTCAACTCAACTTTGGGTTGAGCCAATGTATAACAGCAGATAGCAAAAAATAATAAATTTGTTGTGCTCATCTCTCCATTTGAAAAATGCCTTTTCCCAAAAAACTTATCCCTTTTGCTTCGGTCCTGACGGTGGTTGTGGTGGTGTTAATTTTCAAACCTTTGTTTCTCAATATTGGAATTGGAAGTGGATGGGCGCCGACGAAATTTGGAAAGGAGTTGGGAGCGGGACCCGGTCGATGGCATGATGATATACGGTTATATGGGACGAAATGGAGGACGATGCAGGAACCGCAAAAGGCGATATCGTTTCATGCTGGGGTGGTGAAGCCATTTCCTGCGACATATTCGAAGATGCTTGTTATCGCTAGCACGAAGGCAGAAGATGTGAATTGGGTGAGAGAGAACTTCGAACTTGGTTCCGGGGTGCAGTCTACTATATATACGGCGGATGACCTGACGGCGGAATTTCATCCCCCGAGGAATAAGGGTCATGAGGTTATGATATATCTTTCGTATATCATTGAGCATTATAATAATCTTTCGGATGTGAGCATCTTTATGCATTCTCATCAATTGGCATGGCACAACAATGAACTTCTGGATCTCGATGCTGCGCAAATGATCTCGAGACTCTCTTCCGAACGTGTGATTCGAGAAGGTTATATGAATCTGCGATGTCATTGGCATCCCGGGTGTCCGGATTGGATGCATCCTGGAATTGTGGAGGAAGATGATAATAAACAAGAGCAGACGATCATGGCGAGAGCTTGGGTGGAACTTTTCCCACTTGAACCGGTTCCAAATGTACTTGCGCAACCTTGTTGCGCGCAATTCGCGGTTTCAAAAGAAAGAATTCGAACTCTGCCACTGGCTAGATATATTTTCTATCGAAATTGGTTGTTGAAAACGGAGTTGTCGGATTTTATAAGTGGGAGGGTGTGGGAATATCTTTGGCAATTTGTTTTCTCGGGACAAACAGTACTATGTCCAAAAGAACATGTGTGCTATTGTGATGGATATGGTATATGCTTTGGGGGAGAAATGGAATATCAAGCCTATTCGGATAATCAAACGGAAAAGGACTACCTGAATACTCAAATCGAGGAATGGAATACCCGAAATGAAAAGATGCAGAACTTGATTGATGAAGGAAGAGAAGAGGAAATGGAGAATATGGAGAAACCCGATGCAGCAATCAAGGAAAAACTAGAGAGAGAGGTCAATGAAATCCAACGCTGGCTCGATATCACCAAAGAAGAAGCAATGCAACGTGGTGATGTGGCACCTAATAGAGCGAAAGAAGCTGGTAGAGGTTGGAAAAATGGGGATGGATTTTGATGGCCCATGTGGCTTCACTTCTTCACTTCATCAATTGTGTCATATGTTTCACAACAATACAAGTACCGGCATTTCCAAAATTCAATTCGACCATCATCTGTCAATAAGGTACAGCTTGAAGGTGGCCTCGACTTTGAATGTCATGGCAACTTGCCGCGAAATCTCTCAATGAAGAGATACCCTTTAAAATTCGATGCCTCGTAAGAAATGAGGAAATGAGGAAAGCCCTGCTTGAGCGGGACGGATCGACGATAGAAAAGCCTGGCTTTCTTTGATCCAATCGAATGAAGGTTACGACTGTAGTATACGAGTACTGTACAAGTGTACGGAGTACAATGTAGGTAATCGTGTACCGGTGTACGGAAAGATGTAAGATGTACGGAATGATTAGAGTTTCTAGATCTTCGCCCCTCAATTTCTATTTTCTATGCGAGCTGAGCCTTGGAGGGCTTGAGGTTACGAGGGCTTATTACAACCCCCTAAATGATCCCGCACGGGAAACCGAAAACGAGGAACGAACCACATGTCGATCACGTGTAGGGTTCAGGGTCTTGGGATATACCGGGAATATTTTTTGTGATCTTGTCCTTGTAGGCTTGTACAGACGTACAGACTAGATGAGAAGTGGGATGTGGAGAATGGAGAATGGCTAGGGGGCGAAGTGATGGGTGATGGATGATTTTGCTGAGAATAATAATTTTTAATGGGTTGTAGAGCTGGAAATGCATGTCAAGATGGATGTGTAATTATGGATGTGTAATTGGCAACGGCAGGAATTCATGTGTGAATGATATCTACATACTAGTATGAAATGGATGGGTATTCTCCGAAATGAACTTGAATGTATTCGTCAATATTTAATCTCGAAAATAACAAAGCTTGACCCAAAAAAGGATGAAGTTATTCTTCAATATTGATAACTCGAATCCACCCACGATGATCGATCGGCTTCATGAAGATCCGATCTATATTGATATTAGATTAGGCCTTGACTTATTATCAATCTTGTTGGGAGTGAGTATGGATTTGGAATCGATTCAATCAAGTCCCCCCCCAAATTGTTATCAATGAATGAATGGGTTTGGTCGGGGACCCGGGGTAATTTTGATAAGTTTGGTAGTATGTCTGTCTAATATTTGATATTTGATAATATCTGATTTCTAATATCTGATATCTGATAGATCACAACCAGGTAGGTTAAGGGGCAGTGTTGTGGTGTTGTGTTTGGGTTTGAGGCTTAAGGGCGAGACAAGACCTTACTGGTAGGACAAACGAACATGACGAAAAGAGTGAAAAGAGTGAAAAGAGTGTACAGTACAGTATTGCTTTTTCCTATCAATGTTGCAATACGAAACCAAATCAATTCGCCGATGTTGTCTCGAGGAGAATAAAATAAAGAATCATAGGGAATGATAATAGAGATGGGTCACATTCACCGTTTACAAGCAAGTCATCACCGTTTGTACTGTAACGGTTTCTTGTCTTGTCTTGTCTCAACTTCTCTGTGTCATTCATTACTTGGCAACTGAAACGTTTACTTGAGTATTTACTGAGTAACTGATATCTGTTCAGCTGTTGTATATATATGAGAGGCTTGAGGGGCAAAGAGTTGGAAAATCGGTGCAATTGGATGGGGTGGTATGTATGGATGTTATGGATGTATGGGTATGGTTTAAGTATTACTTGTGAGTACTACTTGCGAGTAAGTATGATATGAATTCATTGTTACAAGGCGACTTCATCTCTTTTCCTCAACTTTTTTTCCTTATGTACTATAGTAGACAGGTACGTACCGGTACATGACCTAGGTATGGGTCGATTGGTTTTAAATACTGGTACAGAGTAAAGTTTGATGATATCAGTACAGTACAATAAATATACTTTCTCATGGTTCCTTTCTCATTGTTCCTTCCATCAAGTATATACACTTCTTCGAAAATATTGGATGAACTCTTCTTCAATTCTCTAACAACAACATTCTTAAGTTCTATCTTGAGCTTCTCGAGACTTGAGTCTTGTCTTTTAACCCGTCGTCGCCAAACTGGTCATTGGTTTCATTTGGGATATAAGTCCCCCCTGAGTTACCCAACTTTCTACCTGATGTAATAAAATGATCGGATGAGGAAATAGAATGGGTCGAATTTCTTCTTGGTAGCTTCCTCTTTACCTTTTTGGGATCTCAGCTGGGATTAAACCTTCACTTGGATTTTCTTTCCACTTTTTTCTAACTACATCGTTACATGGTTTTTATCAATTCTTTATCTTGATTCGTCCAAGATCCATACCTAGTCGACTCACGTCGTCAAGGATTTGACATGTCGCAGAAAGCAACTGGAATTGGAGATCAACCACCACAAATTCCACAACTACCACAACCCCTCCAAAAACAAGGACGTGCCCATGGTTCTGGCGTTGGTATTGGACCTGGACCTGGAGTTTGTATTGGTGTTGGTGGAGGTGGCAATGGGAGTGGAAAAAGGAACGGAAATAGAGTTGGGATTATTGGAAGTGCTGTTCATCTAAAGTCTCCTCCCATTTTCTCTCTGGTATGTCATAAAACTTTTGGCTTGTGCGATCCTTTCCTTTTTGTGAAATTCTATCTTGTATATCTTCTTTATTTTTACCATTGGAACAAAGATATATCTTCATAAAACTTCATTTGGAGAGGATTTCCTGTGCTAGTTTGCATAGATGTGGAAACATTTGAAGAAGAAGAGGAGGAATAGCCTTCAGGACATATCCCAAGTATGTTGATGATCATTTGTTTTGTCCATCAGTTACTAAGATTTGATTACTCTTCTCCAATCTCAATCATTCTTCACTATTGATTTTTATCGGAGAATTAATCCTTCGCCAAACTTGACGAAAGCTTGGGAATTGCGGAGAAGAGAACTGCTTCAATGCGTCATTTTAATTTTATTTGAATTTCTCTATTGTCTTACAGCGCAGGACCATTCAACTCCTGATGTTCCATTAAGAATTCAAGACGAGATATCATACTTTTACAGTACAGCTGAACTGACATAACTCTTGCGACAATTAGTTTCCTCACCCCAATCAGTCGACATCTACCACATCTGCAGAGATGAACATTCAGAATTTGGCAGATCGTCGTGCGGGCATACATCCTCATGGGAGAACTCCTACCTTTAAACCTCCAATCAAAATTGATGAAGCAGGTCCCGGTGAAGAAGATGGCGGCGCAGATGTGAGAGATATACCGTTCTATAAACCCTATAGACCAGGTTTGGGAGGATCTCATCTGGCAGGACCAGTAGGAACACCTCAAGGAAATCGACCAAGAAGACTTTCGATGGATAGATCGTTAGATGCTGGCATTTTAAGGAGAAGAACTCCATCACCAACCCCCGAAAAGTCGGCAAAAACTCTACAAGCTCAAGTTGATATTCCTCAGCGGACAAGGTGAGTCGAGAATACAATTCCCTGCATCTTATAAAGCCAATTAACGCATCTTAGTAGCAGTCTTTACAACGAAGAACACCGCGAGACGGGCCAACATTTACAAGAACACTTTGAGATGGGGGAGAGAGAGGAGCGTCTGGAAATTAGAGAATCAAGGCCGAGTATGCTATCGTCACAACAGTCGATGTCTTCGCCTTCGACGGGACGTTCGCGTTCTCGAGCGGGTTCTTTTTCTTCCTATCAAACAAATGCCACATCTCTACCAGCGTTGCAGAAAACAGGGGTGTTGGAAGAGGGAGAATTACTGGTGCCATTGAATGAGGAAGATATTGATCCTGGATCTTTTGATCTTGTGGCGGCAACTGAAACTGCAGCCAAACGATTTTCTCTCGAAGCAAGATCAGAACAACTTTTCTCGACCGAGCATCTACGGACCATTTTCAGTGACCCTTCGTTACTGTTACGATTCACTTCTTTCCTGGGCGCGCAGAGACCTACTTCAATTCCTATACTTATATATTATTTGGATGCTGTCAAAGCACTGAAAGCTATCTCATACTCGAACGCAATTGCGGAGGCTCTAGAACCAATCCCAGGGTTCGATTTTACCGTGACTGCAGCCTCAAAGACAATGAGCGCTCAACTGGAGGAGAAAGCTACAAAGGCTTTTGATGTGTTGGTTCGAGAAGACCTGCCTGCTTATATTACATGGACATATATACAGACTGTCAGCATATCGATTCAGAGACGAATTACTGGAACTTTACCAGCACATTTGAGAGAGGCCTCGGAGGGCTTAGCCGAGGTCTTTTGTTTGACCGATCCTTCTCGTCCGGACAATCCTATTGTATTTGCTTCCGAAGGTATGTGATGATGGGACAGAAGAAGGGATTTGGTGCTAATAATTTCTCAGAATTTCATCGAACGACGCAATACGGTATGAGTTATGTTCTCGGTAGAAATTGTAGATTTTTGCAGGGACCAAAAACCAATCCATTTAGTGTGAGAAGAATTCGAGAGAAGGTTGAGTCTGGCCAAGAGCATTGCGAGACTTTCCTTAATTAGTAAGTCAGGTCTGAAATAATTGGGAGATGAGGGCTAATCAGAATGATAGTCGACGTGATGGATCTCCCTTCATGAATCTTCTAATGTGTGCTCCATTATGCGATAGCAAAGGCACAATCCGATATTTCATTGGCGCACAAGTTGACATTTCGGGTCTGGTGAAAGAATGTGCCGAATTAGAATCTCTTCATCGTCTGGTTGCAGCAGAAGAACTTGCCGAGGAGCGCGCAGCAGAAAAAGCCGCCAACCCTAATATAATACAGGAGGAACTTCCAGTCGCACCTCCGAAAGACGAATTTCAAGAATTGAGCGAAATGTTAAACATGCAAGAGCTGGACACAGTACGAAAATGGGGAGGAAGGATGCACAAAGAAACCGAGGAGGATCATTCCGACAACAATCATCGAAACGGAAACTGGCACAAACCGAGATTGCATCTCACAAGCACAAGTCCTGATATTATGAAGCCAAATGCACACTCAGGACGCATCAGTGGAAAATTAAATGGTATATATGAGAACTATCTTCTCGTTCGTCCATACCCAAGCTTGAGAGTCTTGTTCGCGAGTCCGACGCTCAGAGTACCTGGTGTTTTACAATCACCCTTCATGTCGAAAATAGGAGGCAGTAATCGTGTTCGTGAGGAATTGACTCAAGCTCTTGCTGATGGTCGAGGCGTCACTGCTAAAGTCCGTTGGGTTACCAAAGATGATTTGGAAGGTCGACCCCGCTGGATTCATTGCACACCACTTATCGGTTCTAACGGCGCAATTGGTGTATGGATGATCGTCGTCGTCGATGATGAAGCTACGCAGCAGAATAGCAAGAGATATAGATTAGCGCCAGCGATAGACCCAAGATTTGGAAGGTCAATACCATTTGTGGGGAAGGCGGATAGTAGTGCGGGAAGCATAAGGGATTTCTCGCTTACTGATCATCATGGACCGAGTGGTGGTAGAGGTGCGGGATATCCACCACGGACACCGGGATCACTAAGAAGTCTTGAGGGTGATGAGGGTGAAAGTTTAAGGAGTGGAAGTCCATATACTTTGAGGATTGACTGATTGATATGTCCATCGAAAAATGGACAGATGATAGACAGATGGTTGTTGGTATTGCGTGCTTATGTCATACTTTTCTTTTGTTACCGCAGTTTCAAGTGTCGCTACGCTACTATGATATGGACAAGCTCAGGCTAAAGGATGGGATGGGATGGGAGGCGGTCTTTTGATTTTATAAACATTGCGTTGCATTTTAGCGTTTGTTTTTTTCTTCTTCGTTCGGTTCTCGGCAAAACTTGTTTTTGTATGCATATTGTATTAGCGATACTGTACTTACTACATTATGTGGTATGAAGATGAGAGGCAGGTTTTTGTTGGGGGTTTTAATATTATTATTTGGGAGATGAATGAGAAGAATGGGGATGGATGAATGGAGAGAGGATAGAGGGAGAGGATATGGGAGATGGAAAATGGGAAATGGGAGATGAGAGGGAGGAAAATGATTGAAAGAAAGATGGTTAATATTGCAGCAAGAGGGCTAGCATACTTGCTTGTAAAAGGAGGATTCGATAAGAGTGGACAGAAACAATATCAGATTGGAATTTGGGATAGTAAGGAAATTGCTTTGGCTATAGCTATGGCTAGAAGGGGAATGGAAAGAAATGGAAATTGCTTTGGCTAGGGTAGGGTAGGGTTGTTGGGTCTTGGTATGGTATGAATGGATGTATGGTACTTGGGGTTAGTATTCCTAGTATAGAGAGCGTATACCTACCTAGTTTAGAGTAGAGTATAGTGTCCTATAAAATACTTCTTTTGATCATGAAATGAGATGGAGATGGAGTGTGATGTGATGTGTGTATGTAGATGGGATGCATAGTTTCAGAAAAGAAAAGAAAAGGATACTGTATTCTGAAAAAATAGGATCGTTTGAGGGGATAGTTTAAAGAGTGAGATGGAGTGGATGAGATGAGATGGTTTAGGGTTTAGGGTTTTGGATGAAGGGTTTTGGATGAAGAGGTTGGAGAGGTAATATATGGAAAGAAAAGAAAAGAAAAGGGAAGGGAAGGGTTAGAAAAGATACTTGAAAAGGGATTTGAAGAGGGATTTGAAGAGGGATTTGAAGAAATAGTTGAGTGAGTGAGGACTGGGTGAGGGTGGTAGGTAGGTAGGAAGGAGGACTGATATGCTATGGTATGGTATAGTAGGTAGATAGGTAGGTAGGTAGGTAGGTAGGTAAATATATGTTATTTGAATTGGTTGATTGGTTGGTAGGATGGAATAGGGTGGAATGGATGAATGAGATGAGTAAGATGATGAATTAATAATTAAGTGAGTAATTGGAATAGGGTAAAATAGATGAGTCAGTAAGATAAGTGAGTAAGTAAGTGAAGTGGTATACTCGAGTAGTAATTATACAAGTTTATACTCGAGTGTGTATATAATCAATGATTTATCTTCTTTTTCTTTCTTTTCTTTTCCTTTCCTTTCCTTTAATCCTCCTCTCTTTGGAACTTGAATTAC
>KI628670.1:0-94874 GCA_000503235.1 Sclerotinia borealis F-4128 | reverse complement strand
AATATAAAACTGATAATATAATGAAAATATACAAAAATAAAAATAAGGTAATATAATCCTTGGTTTTTAATAAAAGGAATAGATTTATTTTTAAAGAAATTATCATCAAAATGAGTATAATATAATATAATGAAATTAGAGATTTGAATAATATAATTAAAAAAGAGAATAGGAAGTATAGATCAGTAGAGCTTGTTTATTAGATGCTTCATTTCTATTATAAGTGGGGATGAACAGAGCATCTTTTTCCGCCAGTTTAGTCTATACTTTTTCTAGTCTTCGTTTCATCTTATATAAGATCTATATTAAATGGACATTATCAGCTCGGCTCTTTACAAATGCAGAGGATTCCAAAGTAGAGAAAGTAGATAAAGAGGAGTAAGACCCTGATTATTTCCCAGAGTTCATTGTAATGGTTTTCTATATCTTTTTTATTAAAAAAGAAATATAGAGATTATTATCAAATAATAATCTAGAAGGGGAAGAAGGGGAATAATAAAGGGTACTAGTAGTTTTTACAAATCCAAGAGAGATACTAATAGTATTATACTTGTAGCCAAATGAATTATACTGATTTTTACTATTACTAAAACTAAGAGTATTATTTTAATCTTTCTTTTTTAAAAGAACTATCATATCATTAAGGTTTTTAACAGAAATCTGAAATTATCGATTAATACGAATTCTTTACTTCTAGATAATATTAATATAGTCGGTATTAGTTTTAAAAAAGAGATTTGAATAGATTTAATAATTATTCCTAATTATAACTATAAATATTGATTTATAAATAATATAATCAAAAAGGTATAAACAGGATTCTGATTGTATACTTAGAATCTATAAGTGAAAAATTATATAGAATATTAAAAAAAGGATTATATATATAGATATTTGGAAGCTATAAGGGCTAGACCCAGAAAAATGAAAGAGTTCTAGAAATAAGCATTATATAATGCCTAGGTCTAGAACTATAGAGCTAGAGCTCTAAGTTATAAAAGGAAGATACAAAAGAGCTGTTATATTATATTATATATATAGTATAAGCCAGTAGGCGGAAGAGAGCCGTCTATTCCGTTATAATAGTATTAGTTACGGTATCGATATATCTATCTCTAATTCCTTCTATTAATATAATAAGAAATAGATATTTTCTTCTTTTCTCTTTTTATTTTTCTATTTCTTTTTCAAAATCTTCTTATAATAAAGGGTTTGAGTAGAGTAAATAGATAAATAAATAAATACTTATAAATATTCTAAAAAGTTTAGTTTATAAATACTAAGTAGAAGATATACAAATATCTAACTAATAACTAGCCTAGTAATTAGAGCACTTATTAAACTTATTATTTTGAATATTTCGATATTTAAGCGATAATATATTTGAATAAATATTAATACTAATCAACATTCAAGTAACTTGACTTTAAAATATCTATTTGAAAATTTGTTTAAAAAAGTAAACAAGCGAGTCTAATCGCTATCTCTATCTCTATATTTATTTATATTTCCAATCCCTTATTTATATATATATATATATATATATACTAAGTAATATATCCAATATCTTAGAAGTATCCGAGTGTTTGAAAATATACTATATAATATATATCCAATAAATTCTATACAATACAATACAATACTGTCGGAATATAGATTATACGATACTAGCGTATACGCTGGTTTAGCGCATACGCTAGTATGCTTATAAGGGCTCCCCCCCCCATAGCTTTCATAGAGAGTCGTCGTCAATAAGAGTACTATAGGAATAGCCATTATTGATCCGAACAACCCCACCATGGTGAACCAACAAATACAATACTCAGTACAATACAATAAAATACAATACAATAAAATACAATACAATAAAATACAATACACACAATAATCTATCTACACAAAACACAAACCTCCAATTCCAAAATTCCAAAATTCCAAGGTTCCAAATTCTTATTGAGTAATTATCACTAGTAATACTAGCAATCTAAATCTAACAATATTAGTATTAGTATTCCAACTAAAAGCACGAATTCGGCTAATACTTATCAATATCAATGTTCAAATAAAAGTTAATACCCAACCAGAACTACTGTCAAGTCTAGATGTATCTATATATTCAGGAATCAGAATCATTCGATGCACTTCACCATGCAAGTCTCCAAATATCTAGTTTAAGCACACCTCAACCTCATCCTCATCCTCATCTTAATCAATCTAAACCCTCCCCACCAAAAAAGTAAATCCTCCAATAATTACAGACAGAATATCCTACTCTATTCCCCTAGTATTCCTTCCATCTCCTCTATCCCAATCAAATTCAAACTAACCCAACTCATTTACCACAATATATATGTGCATATCCCAAAAGTCATACTGTTTACTAAATATTCCATGTATTCAAGTGTTTAAAGGCTAATGTGTTGGTATATAAGATCTTATATATATACTCGTACATACATATATATACACATACCATATCATAATACCATACCATACTATACTATACTATACTATACTATACTATACTATACTATACCATACTATTCATACCAAACTCAAACTCAAATTAGATTTCAACTTTCAACTTTCAAGATTCCAAAATCTTTCTTTACCAGATTCTCCAATTTCCATGATTGCATACCTAGTAGTTCCTTCCATATGCATTGCACAGATAGGATATATAGAGTACCGGTATAGGATCAAACTAGTTCTTTCTTTCCATGAAGGTTGTAACTTATTAATTAGTATCCGAATTCAGACCATTAAGTGTTGACTGAGAATCTGAGATAGATCGTTAATTATTTAGTGCCGGACTTGCATTAGCTTGTTTATTCAGTCACTGGAGATAATCACAAGCGTGCCATCAGATATTAAGAATAACCTTTGGCATTTTCATACATGGAAGGGATTCCTCACTTTCCCATCTATCATGCATATCACCCCTCCCCCAAACATATTCGCTAAACGATTGCCCCATCGATCAATGGGTGAGCCAGGGCCAGGGGCACTCGTTATCAATATTCGCTTGTTCCCACTGGAGAAATTCGCGGAAATCCTCCATTCATAGCTCTATTCCTAATCATCCATCCGTTTGCCCTTCCTTTCCATCCATCCATCAACCCATTCCCATATGCAATACCTAACATGAAAATATGAGTGGTATACCTCCCACAGCGCCATGTAATATGAGAAACCCAGATCCAGGCCCAGGTCCAGTCCAATACCAGATTCAACGACAGAACGCATTAAACCAACTACGGGGAAGTTACCGCTCGCCCCTAATTGCTAAGTAGCGACTCCAGATGCAAACGCAGAAAATCCACCAAACGTATTCCCCAATTCCGAAAAGAGCAACGCAAAAAAGCAAGATAACGCAAACCAAATCAAAGCCAGAACTGAGAAAGTAGATAGACTCCTTTACCAAAACACAATATGTACTCAAACACCATCATTATCATAAACAAAAAGCCGTGAGGTTTTCCCAGACTCTATCAATATCCTATTGCGCCCCCTGAGCAAATATCAACTTTCCCAACCTTTCAAGAAAGAAGAATAGAAATTGACCGCCCAGAATTCATGATGTCGTAACGTTCATTAACTCATTATGCGTGCATCTTAACACACTATTGTTCAAGTGTCTTAGAAGCGTGAAGTAAAACTTCGGCCCATCGATGGTCGGGGTGGTTGGTTCTTCAATGTATTTCGTGATTGTTGTTGTTGAGCTCCGGAACCAATCTTTGGAAAGCGCTGCGTGATATCGAAGCCTGTGTAGTCAGATAGATCTTCAGTGAGGAACTCAGAGTTGAAGAGGTCATCCTGAGGAAGATTGAAATTACCGAGGTTCAAGATTGGCGAATTGAATTTTAGGGGCGAGTTAATATTTTGTTTACATGGCGAATCAAAAAAGTTCAAACCTCCTTTCGTTGGGGAGGGAATTATTGAAGGTCCACCCAACGAAGGTGTAAGTTTGAGCATGGGTGTGGAGGTGACACTCTTATTCAAGTTGGAATTAGTCACATCGGACAAGATGTTTGCCGATGTCGATCGATCGATCCGAGATCTCTTGGCCGATCGCTTCTCTGGTGATCCATTACTTGTACCAGGAAACGATGCCTTGGCATCCTGGAATATATCAAAGTCCGGAACAAAATCCGTAAACAAGTAGGAGCTGCTGTCGAGATGGAAAGCGGGGCTCCATGCACTGTCCTCCAGAACAGTCAGACCACGGATTGGCGAGCCAACTAGTTCCCTGACCCTATCACGATGCATGCGAAGGTTCGTGTTTGGAGATATCGATGGCGGTGGTTTCACAGGAGCCTTTAGCTTGACGGCAGGAGTAAGAGGTGGAAGCATCTGATAGTTATCATGTGCTTGAGCTCGACGTAATGGGGATGATGATGGTGGAGCGAATTGATTCAAAGTCCTGCCTGTGCTGGGGCTGTCGTACGAGGAACCACGAAGACGAGCAATTTCCTCTTCAGCCCGGCCACGCTTAATCCTCGGTCGGTCAGCTTCAGATGTTAGCAACCGACTGACCCCGTTTGGCCGCATCGCTGAAGATTCAAGTGACGAGAAGTACCCACTATCATCCATGGACGCAAACTTTCGTTTGTGTGATCTAGTCTGTGATGAAGATGGAAAGCGTGGAACGGGAGGTGGCGTGTGATTTCGTCTCGGCGCATGGCGAGCTACTGGAGGAGAAGAATGCATCATCCTTGTTGGTGGGGATGATTGTATTTGTGGAGACGATGGAGGGGCATCTTCGTCCCCTTCTTCAACTTCTTGATTGAATTCTGATGCAGGAATTGTAGCATCTGAAGATAATTCCGGGATGGGAAGAAGTTCGTTGTCTCGCAAGGTATACGTTGACTTTGGTAACGATACATCTTGACTAGAAGAGGGTAGGTCTTTAAACATTGGCGTGGGTGGTGTGGGCTCTGGTGGATCGACGGGAGTAAGTGCTGTATTCAAGACCGGAAGGTTCTCATTTGGGCCTGCAGGTTTCCGTGTAGTCTTTTCCTTGATGAACTGACATTCCATTCCTTGTTGAATTGCCCAATAATTACCTTTTCCCGGATCATCCTTTGGCCGCTCCTGTTTTACGAAAGCCTTGTTAAGACTAAGATTGTGACGAATGCTGTTTTGCCAGCCAGCGTCCGCCGCACTGTAGAAGGTGTAGTTGTCGGAGATCCATTTGTAGATTTGCGCAAGAGTGAGGCGTCGGTTCGGAGCTCTTAAAATCGACATACCAATCAATTGAGCATAGCTGTGAGAAGGTTTAAAGCCATCATCGTGAATGGGTGGAAAGGAATCCGGTTCCGGGAGTTCTCGAGGTCCTGATACGTCAATCTCCTCCTCCGTCTTCAACTTCTTTTGAACCTTCGCTTCCTGAATGATGGCAGCCTCCATCAATGAGCGCTTCAGTGATGGTTTCTGACCATACAATCCTTCCAAGGAGAAGTTGCTGCTCGAAAAATCGTCGCGAAAATGTGGTTGCGGCTGCGACGAATACATAGGATGTGAATAGTTCTCTTTTTCTGAAGATTGAGTGTTCATAAAAGTCGTAAATAGTGCTTTTTGCGGGGCACTCTTATGTTTAGATTGAAAGGTTTGTTTCTTCGCAATCGAGTCGGTATTGTATCGCGATCCCGAAGGTGGTGGCATCGGTACCATATTTAATTTATTGCCGAATGGTGCTCTCGAAGGCGAACTTGATATTTGGACATGCGACTTGAGCGGTGAGTTTTTGCTGGGTCTATTCTGAGGTGGGTTGAATATAACGTTACGCTTCGAGCCTGTGTTCTTGATTGTTCTCAAGGGGGATGGCTTTTTTAGATTTGTAGAATTCTTCGTCGAAGGCATTGGCGCGCTATCATAAGATGTGACGGGGTCTTGGTAGATTTGCAGCGGCTGCTGTGAGTAACGCGACGAAGTCATTGTAGAGAGTCGACGACGCGCTGATAAGGAAGGTGACGATGATATCTATTCGATCAACGCGTGACCTGATGATGACGATGATGATGTGTTCCTGAATAGGTATCGATATGTTTGAAAAGCTGGAGCATTTGGTGTTAGCCTTATGGAAAATATGTAATTCTGGAGAAAAAAAAACGCTCGATGGGATAACGAGGACTATCTAAGGGCATGCATACCGGAAGTGGGTGCTCAGTGTGTGCTGTCTAGGATCGACGACGGATCGGATTGTGGAGCGAGATTACGGTGGATTCCAAGTTTGGAAAAGAGAGGACGCAAGGGGAGATGTGGTCTGGATCGATACTAAGATCAAATTGATTGCGAAGATTATCGGTACTTGTACTGTATGGTGGAGCGCAATGATTGAAAATTGAGACTGAAGCTTTTTTTGATGATATCAAAAAGGTGGTTTAAGGTGGAATCAGAAGCCAGATGTGTTGTTGTTGCGTGGGGGAAGATTGTAACACAGCAAATAGAAGGAAGAGAACGGAAGAAAGCGCAATAAATTGTACGAAGGCTGAAGCGGGGAGAGAAAGGATGGGAATTGTAAGACGGCGATATGACAATATGCCGAGCACGAGAAAAGAAGGTTATGTGGAAGCAAGGAAGTGATCCGAAAGTATGTATGGCCCTGGCCTGGCGAAGAGATCCAGCTCGAGCAATGATAGATCGGCATGTATCAGATAAAAAGACGAAAAAGGTCAGTGATCCCGGATCCCTTTAGAGAAGGACTGGAGGACTGGTCACTAGAGGTCTTTCTTTGGAGAGGATGAAAGATGATGTTAGTGATGATATTCACAGAAAAGCAAGCTACCTCTTTTTCTCTACCTGTATGGTATGGCAGTTGTTATGCATTGGGTGCAATAATGTGGCGAGGATGAGTGTTGTATTATCCCGATGGCCAGGATAAGTACAGGACGGATATCGAATTGAATTGACTTGTTTGTGAAAATAATGTGTTTGATGTCTGGTGTATCTACTAGGTAAGATGTTACAGTAATAGAATTGACATGGAATCGATTGGGTGAGAAGTGATTTTGGATATTCTGGGGTGTTGGCGCTTCGAATGAATGGGACTGGAACCTTTGTCAAAAGTGGAATTGATTCCAGGGAAGAAAACAAAAAAGTGATATTTTTGTGGGATATCGGAAGAATTGATTGTAAGATAAGGTAAGGAAAATGAGGTGAGGCCAGGTCAGTGTTCGGTCGCAAGATTGAATGAAAAAGAGGATGAGGGCAGAGGAGGAGGGAAACAGAGAGAGAGAGAGAGAGAGAGTAAGGAAGAATCGAGGTGGTTCACAACCCAAAAGAGTTTTTTGTTTACATTTTTCTTAAAATCGCGTGTTGACATGGTTATTGGTACTTTCGCTACTAGCCAATCAAATAAATGAACTTACTTGAGAACGGGAACGAAACGAACTGAATAGATGAAAGCTGAAAAGCAAAAACTAAGAGATAGATATCAAATATTTCCTTACCTATACATAATTCAATCTTCACAGCTCAAGCCGTTATCAACCAATATTACATTCAATAAACAAAATCCTGTCATAAAAAAAACCCCTCCTCTCCTAAATTCTATCATGAAAAATGCCAAAATATTCTTCCCTTCCTTTTCACCAGATCAAGATCAGATCACCCCCAAAATGACGAAAACCTACGCATCCACCCACTCACCCACCTACCAACCCAACTTTTCTGCACCCCACGGTGACGGTGACGCTGACGCTGACACTGATAGCGAAGTGGATTGGATAAGAACAAGTTCATCAAAGACCAGGCAGGCATGTAATAATGTACTGTATTATAATTCCGTACCATTCCATCACACCAAGCCTCTCTCGTCCAAAATTTAAGATTGACATTTCGTACAACTCATCGTGACGTTTAGACCCAACCAATCACGCAAAACTACCTAGACACCTAGACCTAAAAGCGTTGGGAATGAATGAATACTGTAATCCTAATTCCTTAAGCAAACCCTAATTAACTCTTTAGCTTTCGATTCACACATGCTAATCTATCGCATCTACTCGACTCGACTATTCCATCCCACCGACCACCGGTAGTTTAGCCGGAGAGGAATACCAGTACTGTCTAAACTCAAGCACTTGGGATACGCTTAGTCCTAATATGAATTAAGGGTTCGCTTAGTAAATCTTGATCACGGCTATCATTATTGGTGACGGAATTTATAATATCCACTCTCTCTTGGATCACCACATTTCGAAACTAGCTAAAAAAAAACGTCCAATAAAACCCTATAATCCACTTTTGAATCAGCCAATGAAAATATAGTTAAGGGTTATTAACCGAAACCTTAATTCTGTATTTAGAGCCAGGCCTGAGTTTTGACGGTCGGCTATGGGATGGGAAGGGGCCCACTTTCGCAATCAGATTATCATTATAACGAACAATTCTAGCAAAGAGATACCTATACCATACCTAGGTAGTGTATAAAATTCAGAATTTGGCATGATGTGACATGATGAGGAACATTCGGTCCAGCCGGACAGATAGACATCCATCCCTATCAAGTGACATCACCTATTATCATTTACTTACTCATAGATAGAAAACTCTTGCAGAACTAATGTTGTTTCAGATATTAATATATTAGTGAAAGATAGCAATGGCAACGATGAGTACATACAGTAGGTAGTTTGTTTGTAGGGATCTGATCCTTTGCCGATGAAGGAGAGCCTGTCCAAAGTTTCAAATGCCCGTTCATGTTCATGCAAATGTATACTAACTGTACCTATGACTTTGATTGGTAGACAGGCTGTGAGTGAATAGGTACGAGATGGGATGTGGGATGCTCCCTTTCTGCGGTTCGTTTGTTTCACTATCAATCACGTTGCGTGCGAGGACTGGTTGATCATGATCATACACTTCATATATAGCACAAGTCTATGTAGTTCAAAGTGATACAGAAAAATACAGCGTCGTACAAAGCCGTCCAACAGCCTCGAATGCCATCCGACCCTCCTCTCGTAGAGGTATTTCAAAAGTCCCAGTTATAAATCAGATCCCATTTCCTTTTTGCGCCACCCATGCTACCTTATCCTGATTTTAAGATTCCTCAGATGCCACTCAACATGAATACCGTACTCAACATTGCCGCTCCAAATGCCATTGTTTGCGATATCGAGCTCCTACTCCCAACCGACTGATCGTGCGCGGCACCGGGATAATTGCACGTAACTTGCCCGCTTTCATTTGCCGTTCTCCGCATGCCATAACTTGAATCGAAACCTGTATCTCCTGAGGTAGGGCACGCGAAGCCCATGATTGCCGGGCAGGCACGGACAATTCCATAGCATAAATCCTCACAGGGTAAGATTTCCTTATAAGGCCCTGGCTGGACCACCGTATCAATGTTTAGATTCCGAGAACCGTTAATAGGCAGCGAAGAATTTGCTAGGCTGACAAGCTCAGGGCTAAGCATTGTTTGATTTGGAAAGGGCTGTCCCATACCACGTTCCTGCAACCATGGGAGATCAGATGAAAATTCAGTACATCTTGGTATGGTAACCGAACAGAGCCAGGCTTTATATGCAGCATCACAAGTAGTGCAATTCTGAGCGAGCGAGTACTGAGCTGACGAAGTAGTGTTGCAAGGAATCTGCGCTAAAGCTTTTTTGAAGTACTTGTAAGACTGGTAAGTTGAATTATCATACCATTCCGCAAGCGCGGAAGTGTTTGGAAATGTGTTGGGATTTGATGGAACTGCATAGGCGACCTGGTCGCAGAATGTGAGATTGTACACGAGGGCGCAATTATCAGCTATACGGGAAGTTAATTCAGTAATCAAGTAGCATATATCATAATCACATACCTGAGGTTGTCGAAAAAGTCACGGATTTCCATACTTGTCCACCACCACCTACTCCCTCGCGTCCAAGTGCAGTTGCGTTCCCGTTCATTGCGAGAATTCCATAGTAAGATGTGCCAGCAGTCAACCCATCGAGGTATAATTGCTGCTTGGGATAATCACCTTCCCCTCTAGTAGTCATCGACACTTGAATCTTGCCGGTACTCTTACCTCCATCAATAGTTCCTGCTATTTCGGCCTTCTTCTCCAATCCGCAATATGAATATTGCAAGCCTGTCATGGAAGAATTGGCCGTTTTGCTGGCGAACATGGTAAAAGGTGGTGTCAGATTAACCCATTCATCGTATACCGAACCATTATCCGTGGTCAGGTCGTTGGTGACTAGGAGAGCCGACCCGCTGTCGCTATCCACAAGGACGAGATTGGATTCATCGCTATTGTAATAATGGTAGGGCGCATCGATGGAAGCAGCAATCTGCGCGTTCCACGCGCCTGTGTAGTCTCCGGTCAGATTTGAGCCGGACAACCCCATGTAGACATCCCCAGTAGCATTCAAGGTGATTATTGCGGCTCCGCCATCCAACTTGTAGGTCTGTTGTAAGCTATCGTCTTGTCCGGGCCCGGGATTCTTGTTTTTTTCGGACTGTGATATGTAGAGACCAAGCTGCGAGGGCGCCTCCAAGTTTGCTCCTTTAGCTTCGGGTTGTGTGCAGGTATTGACCGTAATATATAGCGTTCTAGTACTCACGGAGCTCGATTGTCGAGGCCGTATGGTGGAATTTGTTTCCCTATCTTCGAACAGATTCTGCTCTCCGTCTTCGACCACAAGAAACTCAGCATCCGAAATCTCGAGATCCTCCTCTCCCATATGACCAACGAACTCGGTATTTCTTTTCCGAAGCCTAACAGGAGAAGGCAGACCGCTTGCCTGTGGGGAAAGTTCTCCCCACAATGAGGAGTTCAGGAACGAAAAAGCCATCGTTTGTCCTTGTTCAATGTTTGTCGTGACCGCGCGATTGTTGAGTAACGGAGTGGGATCATTCTCCGATGCAACCCTTCCAATCAAGCTCCGATCAAATCCTACAAATTCTGCCTCGTATCCTTCGGCTCTTAGTTTTATATCCTCATCTTCACTATCGAGCTCCAACATGTTCATATCCATTAACCTCTCGTGATTATGATCTTCCGGTCGTATCGAATCAACGTCGGCGGCGTATGCGAAGTGAGAGGATGAGAAAGTCAGATATAATACCAGTAGCATGATCGATCCCATGAGAGATGCAGCCAGCCGCGATTGCAGCGGACTGAGCTTTGGCAGAGGCATTGCGATTGCGGTATTGGGAAAATGCCCATCGGAAAGTCGCAAATCTCGTCGTCAAAAGCTTTAAGCATCAGTTTTGTTTATTTAAGAGTATCCCAGATCTGGCATTCGAATATCATGTCTGCAAACGATCAAAGGTTTAGAGGAAGTGATTTATTCTTCGGGGGTCGTTGAGATAACTTTTGGTGTTTGAGTGAAGTCTCAAGCTCCCGGTCCGCTACTGTACCCTGATGTCTTGGCCAATGATAGAGTTTTATTTTTAGTTCATCCCCTGACTACCCCTCTACTAGAAGGTTTACAATTTACAAGTACACGGTATGGCAATCACGATGGAATTTCAAGTAAAACATGCAAAAATCAAAGATGCAGATTTGCCTTTTAACATCGCGAGGTAATTGTGAGCATGTATCTTATCAATTCAGTCTTCTCATTGCCATATCACATGTACCAAATATACTAGTCAACGATGATGTCCTTTGCTGCATTCCCCATCAATCTGAACCAAAAACAAGAGACTCTTGGTGCATTTCAGGTCATGTTCAACAGGACACTTGACTTGTCCCGCAGATCATAAGAAATTCGTTGCAATACCCCCTAAATATTGTGGTTGTCATTCTTTACTCCACCCTCAACTTCACGGCTCAAGACTCTGCCCCCATCTTAGTCTGACGCCTATAATTTCCATCTGCGACTCTACGCATGTTCTCGCCATTCTGCCCATGTTGTTGCTGAGATGGATTCCGGCAGCACGATGGCGGGTACACATTTGCTAGCCCATTACAAGGACTTGCCTGCGGCAGCATTGACCTTGCTAGCTCCAGAGAAGTATCGGGAGAAGACTGGTGCAATGAAGGAGCGGAAGACGATTTGAGCACCGCTAACAGAGAGGATTAGCCCTATGTTGAGGACACATGTTTGGATTGGGTCATATGAATTTTACCTGGTGATTGGGAGTGCGAGCCACAAAACGAAGACGAACTTGAAGGTGTAGTAGAAAGGGAACCAGTATACAACAGTGAACACGCTCTCAAAAACAGTCAAGAAGGCGAAGACAACCCAGTACTATACATATATGTATCAGCTTAGTTGAATTGATGAAATTTTTGGATTATATACCGTGAGCCATTGAGTGTCATCGGCTGTTCCAGCACTGAACAAAGCTTCCAAAGAGTAATACCCTGGAATAACAAACCCAGCAAAGTTCGTAAGGAGTTGACCTGCGATGTTGAAGAATATGAAAAAGAAGTAGAATGCAATAACGCCCAAGAAAGCGTAGACTTTAGGAACGTTGCTTTGCTTTTCGAGGTTGTTCAAAATTGGGTATTTGGAGAGCTGAGATCACAATCAGTCAAAAGGTTCAAACGTCAACACAGTTTGGCACATCACGGCCAGATATTCATCAGTCGGCGAAGACTTAATATTGAAATTCGGAGTGTGCGGGAACCTACTTCCTTGTCAATTTGGGTGATGGTTCCCTGAACTTTGTCTTGGAACGACATCTTGAAAGATATATGTTGAGATGTATGCGGGTATTGTAAAGATTTTGCGAGTGCAAATTTCGAGAAGCTTATTATAGGTAGGTATAGTTATTTGTGTTGGTTGTGGGATGATTGATTATGAGGAAAGAGGATTCAATGGTTGTGCAAAAGTGTTCTTTGTCTGACGCTACTATGACGAACCGGAGAAGCTTGGACATCAATATCATCTCTACTCACAAAGAGTAAATCGATTAATATGTACGAGTATATATCGAATATATGAATGCATTTAAGGTATTCTTTTCTACTCATTACAAAGGGCATTACATGTGGTGCTTCAAAGGGATTATTCAGAAAGCCTTCAGTTGATTTTGTTGTTCGCATACCTTCGGTCTTGAAAGTTCTTATCTTCTTCATCTTCGAGTGCGGAAGCTGGTAAGAATACTTTCGGAGGAATGTGGAAAAGACTGGGGGGTTAGGGTTTTACATTCCACCCAGTGTCTACATTCATTGGTAGATACCACCAGCCGGAAAGATTTGAATATGCCAACTGTCCAGAGAAGAGAAAGCCAGGGGACAGGGCGACGTTAGTATATATAACAAGATGGCAAGCTCGGTATCAGTGATGAATGATGACTTTGGAATAGATTAGATATTGGAATAACTTTGGGTGGGTGTTAGAATAGATCTGAACATTGAAAGTTGCTACTCATACAAGCTATATACATTGTTCTTATGGTTTCCCTATTGAAGTAATTTGCAAAGAAACTTTGTTACCAAAGTACAATTCATAGTACTCGCTCGTACAATGATAGATGGATGAAGGCTAATATGAAATGCATACCTACCTACTCGAGTACTTTTCATTCAAGACATTGTCCATTACAGTACTTTATATAAAGTCGAGTCTCCGAGTTCACCGCCAGCGGATGGGAAATTAATATAAAGCTTGAAAAAATGCGAGAACATGATATATTAAGTAAATATACACTAAAATTTTATTCTTATTATAATACTTCTTTCGCCCAGTCGAAGAATTGATGCTTTCACCAATTCTTAAATCCAACCTCTACGAGTATTGATGATGTTTGTTTTGTTGTGAATCATGGTATCGCACTAAGCCTAGTCGGGACTGATTTTCTGCTTCCCCGTTAACCGGAATACCTTAAGACTTGGTAAACAATTGAAATCAATCTTTCAGAAAACATACCTAGCTTATCACCACAAAGGACGACAACAGCAATACTTGCTCTCCTTTCAATCAGCAGGTATTCATATCGTAGGATCTGATTAATATCAAAATATTAGAAGTCCATAAGGAATCACCAACAAGTCGAGAAAGGGTACAAATCATAAAATAAACAAAGACCCAGCCACTTTTTCCGACCATTTTCTTCGACTCCATGAAACAACAACCTCACATGGAAATTATGGGTAAGTGGTGATACTGTTCTTCAAACATGACACGCTGCAATGTGTCAATTCTTCTAATGTGTGTATATATGCTGACTGCTATGAAACATTGAAGATCAACAACCACCCGGTGAAAAAATCCCTACAAAACGTTCGAGGTCTACTAATGCGATATCCACCAAAACTCGCAAGCGACCTCAATCTCGAGCTTCCACGACCAGTATTCATAGCGGACTTGCGCAACCGGTACTGGATCAGCAATATATAGACCCAGCGCAATGGTATGAGCACAATTCCAATCCTCAGCATAGCAATATTCCTCAATTGTCAGCCGAAGACATGGTTATGCACAGTGCTTCGCAACTACAAAACCCCCGACCTTATGACTTGGAGCACTCTCTCAATGGCGGCTCGAACCACAACATGCAACCGTATCATCCAGAGGTACAGTATAGACCTGAAAACGGGCGCCAATCTATACCAATGGACAATTATGTTCCACATTATGAAGAGGGCGACAGTCAAATTTTGGAAGGCCGCAGTGATGAGCAAGACGAGGTGGATTCCTTGGCAGAGGCTGCTGGAACAACAAAGAAAGCTTCAAGATCAAGCGCTGCAAATGAGTTAGAAATGAGACAGCTATTCCACTCAAATAAACACCGCACCTTACCAGACGTTGCCGCGGAACTTCTCCAAAATGAAAGAGGACCACAGTCGGAAAGACAGAGACAAGTATTTGCCATGCTCTGGTAGGTGCATCGTATAACGAAACTTACATTATGCTAATGAAGTCATTTCAGGATCAACAAAGTCTGCGATAAAGGCACAGGCTCTGTACCCAGAGGCCGTGTTTACGCAAACTATGTTTCAAGATGTGGCACAGAGAAGGTAACGGTTCTAAATCCGGCATCTTTTGGCAAACTTGTTCGTGTGCTTTTCCCAGGGTTAAAAACTCGGAGACTTGGTGTGCGCAGACAGTCAAAATATCACTATGTCAACTTCAGTCTCAGGGATGACCAGCCACAATTGCACGGGACTCAAACTCATCAGCCCATCACAAACTTTAACGATGCAAGTTTTGCGCAGAGCTTCAAGTATGTCAATCTCCTTCTCCTACACCAAACCATTGCTAATTAAGCAGTCAAAGCATGACATCTCAAATCCAGTATCCCGTGGATAAATATCCAATCGATAGAGCTCCGTTCCCATCTCCCGCGGTTCCCCAAGAATTTGAGCAACGCAAGCAGCGATCGAATGGATTCATTAGACCTCATAGCCTCTACACCCACCCAGTGGTCACGAAGCTTGCAGATCTCGAGTGTACAACAAAGACGCCCCAGGTTCTTCATTTTGCGCCTTTAGGAGAACCTTCTTTGCAAGAATATGGGCCTGTTTCGCTTCCTAAAATCCAACAATTTTTGCCTACGGGTACCGATTCGGATTCGGCACTTGCATTATCTGCACTTTATCGCTCTCATTGCACTTCTCTTGTTGAGCAAGTCCGTTTCTGCAAAGAGAAAACATTCTTCCATCTTTTCACGGCTTTCCAAGGCACTTTAACCATGCCCGTGCAAAAATTGTTTGCCGACAAAGCCCTCGCCCCATGGATCAACCAGTGCGATATCATTATGTACCAAAGTATGATGCGCGTTGTGGCACCTCTGACACTTCAAGTGGTGCCTAAAGTAGTTTTGGACACTTTGCGTAACATTTCCGACCGTCTGGTCACACATATTCAAAATTCATTTCACGGCCAGCCAGCACATGTTATCGAAGCGAAAGTCGGTCCAGCGACGACTTTTGCTAGTCTTTTGGACAAAGAATTAAGAGTGAATCTAACTGCTCATGCTGCAGCAAATATGCTGTCCAATCCTTACAATCGTGATACGATGTACGAGGATTTCATTACCATGGTTAATATAAGAAAGATTGCAGAAAGTGTACCTACGAGAGGAATGGATGATGTGGTCAATCTCTTAATAACGGAACTACGTGATCTTCTCGACCCATGTGAGGTGTCGTGGGAGATAGAAAGGCAAACTCCATTCGGAGAAATGGTTGCGCGGATGGGCCGTCAACGACAAGCGAGCGTCCATGCCGACCCGACCACGGAAAATGTCCTTGACCGTTGGGTGAACATGCTTCTCTCGCTACCCGCCAAATTTCCGTATGCTACGCATGCAGAAATCGTTTGGTGTGTCCAAAAGATTGGCACAGCTGTGATGAGAGATCTTACCATCGCCCAAGGCAAAAGCTTTGGTGCTTGGTGGGTGACTAAATGCTGGTTAGATGAGATGATTGCGTTTATGGCTGAACAAGGTGGCTTTATGCATCGGGAAACGATCCAGGGTGTGATGGGAGATATACATAAGAACCCGGCTGCGAGTCGGAGAAATACTCAGCAAGAGGGCCGATATAGTGGCGGAAGTGATGAATTTCTTGCGCGTGGGGTGAATGCCGAGCGGGGCGTCTCGGGTCCTCGGCCAATGGATCTTGCGAGAGAGGCTGCAATGAATGCAGCCGCTGGCCATGATGACAGTGGAATTGGAATGGGAACGCCCGAGGACGAATTTGCCATGGGAAAATATGGCTTCGTCCAAGATGATGAGCATGCATCAATGGAACCTAATTCTCTTCATGCTGTATCACAGGGATCCATGTCTTGAGCTTGAAAGAAAATCCTTACATTGAGCTATTGGGTCAAAGGTGCGGCGTCATGGATGGTCTAGGATTTGGGGTTGGACAATGTGACTGGGAAGGATAATTTTTTTAAACGACCAACGACTATATGAATGGCTGTAGAATGGACGGATACCTAAGGTGTACATTTGGGATTGTCTTGATTATCTTACTCTGGCGAATTGAGTATGTACTCGCTGATTGGACTATTGAGGTTTTGGGCTCCAGCATCTTTGGAGTTAATTGTTGGATGGCGTTTCCCGTACTAAGGGCGACATGACCGGCGTAGTTATCTATAACGGGGGATAATGGCGAGAGAAAGGAAACACGCAAAATGATTCTCCATCTATGATCTACTACTACTAATTCGCCTGTTCTTGAAAATGTCCCTGACACAATTTCCCTTCTACCAACATAAGGTATTCATTGATCGGGTGCTTCTAGATTTAGGATAAACTACTATTACCTTGTTAGATGCAAGACAATCAAAAGGAGTTACTTGTTCTTTTTCTTTTGAGAACAATGAATAGCCCACTCTGGAAAAGTGGTACTGTAACATGATTGGATTTATTTTATATTGGTGAATGAAATCTATAGTTTTATCCTCTCTTAGACCACGTTTATTGAATATTTTCTTTGTGAAAGACAAAGTCTAATAATACTAAAATATCACGCAATATCAATTCTACCTCATTATATACCCCGTATCAAAAATCACTTTATATATATATTTGAATATCCGATCAGCCTTAAATTACCCCTTCCTTCCCCTTCCCTCTCAATTTCTCCATCAATCTTATCTTATCTTATTTAGCTCCGATCTACCCTCCTCCATATTCCTTGCAGGCTCGCTAATTACAACGAGAGCGACTGGTTGACCTGACTGATGTGACTGAATGGGTCCCGCACTTACAGGTCCGATATGATGCCGGTGCAGATTCGAAAATAATTGTAACTTATACTAACGAATTGTATATACTTGTACATATATGCCCCAGGTGTCTCGTCTGGTATGACTCCTTCCAAATATTTATCTCAGTTCTTCTAGACTTTTCTTGTCCTTCTCTTCAAATCACATACTTATTTCATTTATAACTCATCTATCTTGCAGTAATAAGTTTCAATTATCTACGCACAAGTATTGGACAATGACGACTGAAGTTCAATGTAATGGGCATCATGATGCTTCACCGTTAATTTCCAATTCTTTGAACCACAACGACAGTCACCGAAGCTGGGTGGTTCAGAAATTTGGTGGCACAAGTGTGGGCAAATTCGCTGTAAATATTGCGGAGGATATAGTACGGTGGGTGGATTGTGAAACATTGCCAGTGAAACGGACTTGGAACTAATTGGCATTCCAGTGCAAGCTTGAAAAATCATAGAATCGCAGTTGTCTGCTCCGCGAGGAGTACTGGGAAGAAGGTCGAGGGCACAACAAGCCGGTGAGGATATCCGTAACCGGAATCAATTGCGCAGGCTTAGATACACTAATGCTGGCCTTTGCAGATTATTAGAGATCCACGGTGTCCTTCAATCCGTCAATTCCTTGAAAGACTTGGATTCAGACTATTATAAGAGCTTGGTCAGTAAATACGAAGGACTGGTGGACGTTATCCGCGACGATCATATTGCGGCAGCGAATTCACATATACGGGATGAGGCTATAGCCTCAAGGCTCGCAAAGGACATTGAAACCGAATGTAAGGAGATACGGGAATATCGATTAGCTGTTGAACGATGGCACCTGGAAATCGATTCCAGATCAAAGGATCGCCTGGTTAGCTTTGGGGAGAAACTTAGCTGTAGATTTGTGGCAGCTTTATTACAAGACAGGGTAAGCTACACTAAGTTTTTTGAATTGCCTGGTGCTTACAACACTTTATAGGGAGTTGATGCTGAATACTTGGACCTCTCGGATGCCATTCATTTTAAGACGCCAAAGGGAATGAACTTAGAGTTTTACAGAGACGTGGCCGCGGCGATAAAAGAGAAGATAGACGCTTGTCAGGATAGAGTGCCCATTATTACTGGATATTTTGGAACCGTCCCAGGTGGTTTAATGGATGGAGAAATCGGGAGAGGATATACAGATCTCTGCGCGGCATTGGTGGCTGTCGGAGTCGCGGCAGAAGAATTGCAGGTATGGAAAGAAGTTGATGGCATATTTACAGCAGATCCCTCGAAAGTGCCAACCGCGCGACTTTTGTCCACTATTACACCATCCGAAGCAGCAGAATTGACGTTCTATGGTTCGGAAGTCATTCATCATCTGACTATGGATCAAGTAATTCGAGCGACCCCACCGATCCGGATCCGGATTAAGAATGTTAGGAACCCACGAGGAAACGGCACAATCATTTTACCAGATCCTATATTAGAACCTTCACAGCAGACCCATAAAAGGAGCCCGAGCCCTATGGACTCGAAGAAGACGCCTAAACGGCCTACAGCCGTTACTATAAAGGACAAGATATCCGTCATCAACGTACACTCGAACAAGAGATCGATTTCGCACGGTTTCTTTGCCAAGGTGTTTTCCATACTGGACAGTCGAGAGATTTCTGTCGATCTTATTTCTACTAGCGAGGTTCATGTTTCCATGGCCGTTCATTCGGCGCACATCTCCGCGGAAGCTATGCAGGAGACCAAGACGGAGCTCCAAGAGTGCGGCGAAGTCAGCATCCTTAGTGAAATGGCTATCCTCAGTCTGGTTGGATCGGAAATGAAAAACATGGTCGGAATTGCTGGCAGGATGTTTTCTACCCTAGGAGAAAATAATGTCAATATCGAAATGATATCTCAAGGTAAATTTAGAATCTCCGTCCAATACATCGATTTGACAACTAACGAACGACCTTCAGGGGCGAGTGAGATCAATATATCTTGTGTCATAGACGCTTACGAGGCCACGCGCGCGATGAACATATTGCATACCAATCTTTTCACATTTTTAGAATAGACTAAAAGGGGGTTGGAAAAGGTAGGCATTTCAGGGGAGCCGGCGTTCAGAAATTCATGGAATTGGGCATGGTGCATTGGTGGCATCAAAAGCTTGGGAACGGATTAATGCACATATCCACAACATGTATGTTTATATCTTTGCTGTATAGAACTTAAGAACCCGTTCATACTCAGCTGCACAATTCCTTTCGAACATAAGATCCGAGCTCGCTTCAGACCAATGGTTTATTCCAAACATCGACCAAATCTTCAGGTCTAGGGTAGGGGTATCCTTTTCATTTCTTAAAACCCACCGTGAAGTAGGGATGTCGTTGTCAATCCAGATCAAAAATTCAGATACCCTTTTTCGGACAAATTCAATTCTGTTTCTAGTGAAGCACAAATCACGAGATTGTGTCGAGAAATGATTGCCGAGCCCCAATTTCGAGAACGGAGATGGTCGCTTCATCGTCGTCGTCGTCGTCCAAATCATGCATCTCGACCAAAGCAGATATCAAGTGTCACTGCCCTGCGATTATTGAGTTTCTTACCGGAAGATAACCGCCTTCATGCACCACCCTTCAAACTCTCAGAACTGGTGTTAGACAAAATGATATCACATGTGCGGGTGCTTATATACCTATTTTCGGCTCCCCTCAACTGCGTGATATTATCTTCCTTCCGCTCGATGTAGCTTTCCGCGCCATGCTAAGGCGAAAAAGTAAGTACTACGTCTGAGCAACTACTAGGTGTATATTGCGAACTCTCTAGTATCGTCTTGCCTGGTCCTGTCTCATTTCACTGATGTAGATTACGCAATTCAACATCGACGTACGACCAAGCTGACAATAATCAACCATCAGAAGGTCAAGATTATGAGCCTCATTTTGACACAATCTTTTTACAGGTTACAGTGTAAGACGCTGGTTTTCCTTATTCGGCATAGATCGGAATTTCGTTCGACGCATGCTCTTCCTATTTTGGCATCATCTCGTTTGACAGGAGCTTATTCTCAAGGTTATTCTTTCTTCACCAGTCAAGCTATCATTCATTGAAAATCGCTTGTACACTTCGGATGATATATGGTCCGATGTCCAATGTCCAATGTTCAATTTCTACTCAAAACATCATTAAATGCAGATAATCTCAAGGTCTAGAGATGGCAAATGCAATGTTTAGCCTAGATGAACATTTTAGTGACAGAATCCCTGATGCTATGGAATTCAACCGGCTCTCATCGCATTTATAGATAGCTGCTCTCTACAGCAAAATCACATTGCCCCGCCGCATAACGTGCCTTCACCAACGAATTTCAACCTCTCACAACATAAAATAAATCCCCCACCTGCTGTACAACATAGCGCATCAATGCACGCATGGGTACAGATCGTATATCATGTCTGAGAGAAATCTGGATAGGCTTGAAGTTAAATCGGTGGGCTGATAGCCTTTTTGTCTGTAGAGTGTTACGGCAAAAGCAGTAAGTATCCGTTTGTCAATGTTGCATCCGCAGGGCTGCTCTGCTTGTAATCTCCATTAGGCAACTTTGTAAACCCTACTATTTGATTGTGTGCAATTTGTCGGCAGTTAATTTGCCTACCCTGCATGTTGGGAAACGAATACAGAGGCTCAACATCGACTCGATAATTGTGGTCGAGCTGGCCTTTACACACAATCTTTACCACAATCGCCTCTTCATCCGAGCACTGATAAGTAATCGAGGCTTAAAGTGTAAGCATATGACATCGCGACTCACGATGTGCATAATTGTGAGGCCATTGGCTAAATTCAAGTTGAACAATCCAACCGAGAAGTAGGTCCAGCTTCATCGACCACTGCGGCCGGTTTTGTGTCACGAGGAGAAAACACTGCAGCAGCCGTTGCCATCATGACAACGGATATTTGAAGATTGGTTTGGATAAGGACATATGTATCAATAATCCAAGAAAGCAAGTGACACAAGATTACTCGCACAACAGCCGGGAGAAATGAGCGTTCGGTTGTCTCAGAGTTTGTAGCTCTAATTCCGAACACAACTGGAATCAGGCTTGAATTGTTCAATGCAGACTTGAGCAATTTGTTTTCCATGGAATTTTGTTGGATTGGATGCCAACGAATGGTAGTTCTGGTTGTTATCAGTCATTGGGAGGGGTTTCTTCGGAAGCCTGAGGGTGCCCTTTGACTGGCTCAAGAACGCGATAGTTGGTTCTGTTCCCCGACATTCCTCGTAAAGTTATCCGTTACATTTTGGTGCTGTCCGGGTAATTTCCCTTCCTTCCAAACAAAATTTCCCTCCTTTCAATGACCTGACTAGCTTCAATAACTAGGAGTATTTGGAACTTCATCATTTGTGACATGAGAGAGATTTATGTTCCTAGCGGACGTAGGTACATTTATCTACGTCTGATCATAGCAAGTCAAATTAACTTGGTACACATTACATTACTTTCAATGTGGTGTCAGATAATGTGGGCAACGCCGAGTTGCTTTTCTCGGTAGTGTATCCCGAATTTGGCGGACTTGATTCCTAAGTGGGGTTCTTGTCCCGACATGAGAACAAATATGTTGAGCGGGGTGCCACAGAGATACTGGGGGCGGAATGACAGAAGCTAAAAGGCTGTAGTCTTGCGGTCATTCATCATTGGACAAGTTCATTATTGGATCTTTCAAAGTACTCGGAAGAAATAACTTTAGATAAGGTGTATGGTGGCATGTTCAATCAAGCCTTTACAGCGTTGAGCCACCGTGATTCATTTGGAATATCAATTCCAGGATGTTTGACTGATTTTGTCATGCTACACGTTACACACGGCTGCAGTGACTACCGGGCATGTGCCATCCATATGTTCTGTTACTATTTCCGCCATCTATACTTTGCCTACATACATCGTATTTTTATCTCTTCTTCCTTTATTTTGGCTCAAATTCTCCAAGTTTGATTCCGCGCTTTCGGTCGCAACCCGTTTCTCGCAACCTTTCGATGTTTCTATACAATTCAAGCACTTTCTCGTCTTAAAGTCGCGACGGGTTCAACATATTCATTCTCTTGAACTCCTTGTATTTTGCACTTCATGTCTATAGCGGATGAGTGTTGGAGCAATCGGATTTATTACTTCTCTGGAAAGTTTCTGGCACACCAGAAAGTCGTATTCATTTTACCTTGGCTAAGTCTGCCAGTGAAGTTAGACAATAACTGGACAATCGTACCTGGTTGATCGATAATAAATACTTAGTTTTTACAATATCTTAGGGTCATGTAAATAACATCGACCATATAAAAAGACTCTCTCATTGCAATACATTTTATCCTCGAGGGGAGCACCATTTTTTGTTGTATGATATAATATATAGATTTCCATCATGGGTTGGGTACGTATAATTAGCAGTCTGTTGGAAATTCTAAAGCTTATTAGATTTTAGGTGGAGAAGACGAATATGGCTGTGGCAAAGAGCGCCGTTGGAAGACGATTCAGGCTTGAATTTTCCGGGCATAGGTATGAGAGAAAAGGCTCCAGGTTTCTGACAGAAGTGAGAGCCGGTCTCGCCACATTCTTCGCTATGGCGTATATCATCTCAGTCAATGCTTCGATCGTATC
Organism: Sclerotinia borealis F-4128; assembly: GCA_000503235.1. Taxonomy (NCBI): domain Eukaryota; kingdom Fungi; phylum Ascomycota; class Leotiomycetes; order Helotiales; family Sclerotiniaceae; genus Sclerotinia; species Sclerotinia borealis. The sequence goes on along the minus strand of KI628670.1, from coordinate 71,636 downwards.
AGGTAAGTCTTTGAAACGTACTTTGGTAACTTCGCTCATATATTTCAAGCTACTGGAGGAACATGTATATGCCACTATCCTTCTGGATCCACAGATATCTTTTGCCTAGAAACTTCAACAGATCCTACTTACCAATTATGCGTTCAGGAGGTCAACCAGGACTTGGTCACAGGTACGGCAGCAATATCTGCTCTAACGAGTTTTTGCATGGGGGTTTTTGCAAATATGCCTATCGCTCTAGCCCCCGGAATGGGTCTGAATGCATATTTTGCTTACCAAGTTGTTGGGATACATGGCCAGGGACCCGTTCCGTACAGACTAGCATTGACAGCTGTCTTCATCGAAGGATTACTCTTTGTTGCGCTTTCAATACTTGGACTCAGGCAATGGCTTGCTCGCGCCATACCTCGAAGCTTGAAGATCGCTAGCGGCGCAGGTATTGGGCTCTATCTCGCTCTCATTGGGCTAACTTACAGCGCAGGAATTGGTGCCATTACAGGCAGTAATACCGATGTACCTCTTCAACTAACTGGCTGTGTACCTGAATTCATTGCTTCAGACGGAACCTGCACGTCCGGTAAGATGCGGAGTCCGACCATGTGGCTTGGCATATTTGGTGGGGGAATGTTCACGGCGTTTCTTATGATGTACCGTGTCAAAGGTGCCGTCATAGCAGGAATCCTCCTCGTCTCCATCGTTTCCTGGCCGCGCAATACCTCCGTTACTTTTTTCCCTCAAACCGTTTCTGGCGATGCGGCTTTTGAGTTCTTCAAGAAAGTCGTCACTTTTCATCCAATTTCTCGAGTGCTGGCTGTGCAAGATTGGAATATCACAGGAGCTGGAGCAGGACAATTTGCATCCGCACTCATCACCTTTCTGTACGTCGATATCCTTGATTGTACTGGTACGTTATACTCAATGGCCCGTTTCTGTGGAGCGATCGACGAAGACACGCAAGATTTTGAAGGCAGCGCTGTAGCCTACCTAGTTGACGCCTTTGGCATATCTCTTGGCTCCTTCGTAGGCTCTCCGCCCGTTACTGCATTTATTGAATCCGGCGCCGGTATATCCGAAGGTGGGGCAACCGGTCTCACGGCCGTCACCACCGGCTTTTGTTTCTTCATCAGTATTTTCTTTGCTCCAATATTTGCTAGCATACCTCCCTGGGCAACTGGCTGCACTCTGATACTCGTTGGCGCGATGATGGCGCGCGCTTGTACAGAGATTAACTGGCGATACCTGGGGGATTCTATACCGGCTTTCCTGACACTAGCGATCATGCCTTTTACGTATTCGATTGCTTACGGACTGATAACGGGGATTGTCACGTATACGCTACTTAACAGTTCAGCGTGGATATTAGCGAAGATATCGGGAGGGAGAATCATGCCGCATGATTATGAATTGAAGGATTATTGGACGTATAAAGTTAGGGGAGGATTATTACCTGGATGGGTAAGGAGGGCCACGAGGGGAAAGAGGAATTTTTGGAGAGAATGGGATTTTGATGCCGAGGAGGTGGGGAGTAAGGTTGATAGTGTGAGAGGACATAGGACGAGGGGGAGTATGGCGAAGAGCCACAAGAGTACGAAGAGTCATGATGTGGTCAGCGCGCGAAAAAATGAGATAATAGGGATTCCGAGTGTGAATGGACACGGAGAGAGGACGTGGGAGATGCCTGAAATGGCGTTTCCAAAGAGTGGTGTGGGTGTGGGTGGGAGTGGGGGAATTGGGGAAGCCCTTGGAGGCGAAGAGAGGAGAGAAAGTACGAGGACTATGAGTTCTGCAGGGAGGAGCTTAGGAAGAAGATCGTAATTGGAGAGGGCAGCCATTATGCATGACTTGGGCTGGTAATGACTAGTACTAGGTAAGACCTGGGGACTGGACTTGATTAGTGATAAGGGAGGGAGTTTCAAAATATAAAATGGGAACATGGATTGGATTGGATGGACGGTGTAGATAGATTGAGCGATGAAATTCATTGCCTTCAAAGACTCCCGAGAAAACCTTAGGAGATTTATAAAATACCCGAAAGAGTCATATATGATATCAGACATCATATCGCAACTAAGAATCATGACATCAATCCCTCGCGCAAATGAACACGCTCGCCAACTCGGCTCGTCGCGTCCAGCAAGAAATCAAATACAGTAGAGCAAACAGAGCAAACAAAGCAAACTCAAGCGAAGGATATAATTTTAATTATTTCACCTTCCCATATCTAAGAAACAAAACAACAGCCAGCTGGTTCAGTGGTAGCGCACTGGATTTTCACATTCCCTCAAACGGTATCACTGCTTCACATGACGATAAAGCGATTGTTTCTTGAAGAATCAGTTCGCCTGGTTTAGATCAAGGGGTCTCCACGAATCGCTAGCACAGAGCGTCCTTGATTTTTAGATGTTTTAGATGTTTGTACTGGGTGGGTGGATGAGTTGAGGAGTATTTTATTTTCGTCTTTGGGGGTGGGTGTGTGTGTGTGTGTGGATGATGTTGGTTGGATCGATCGGATGAGATGAGATATTTTAGATTTGCGAAGAGGATAGGAAGTGCGGAGATTATATACATGTGAGATGAGGAATGGTGGAATGGGATGGTTTGGGGTAGAGAGATGAATAACACATATGGAGATAAACACGTCTGGCCCTTGGTAAGAAGATTCGAACATTGATTTGATGGTATGATGGTAGATCCTAGAGGAATGGGATATGCAAAGGCCAGCTTTGAGCTGGAGGTCTCCAACATCCCTTACACTGAGATCAGTCCAACTCCATGTCTCATGAGAAATGACCTTTGGGTAGATTGAGGCCTCGAGCCGTCCCGTCGAGGTCTCTCGTCATAATACTTCAGCCAATCAATCCGTGGCCTTTTGATAGCTACTCATGGTATCATATCTGTCCAGGTCTTAGACACCATCTATCTTTCTATCTCACTGTCAAAGTCGAACTCAGATAATGAGGAGTGTCGTCTCGCACCTAGGCGTAAGGGGTGAGTTGATTATCAGACATAATTTCGGCCATTGAAGAGTGCCATACTATTTACTAGTTCTGCTGGCTCGCCCTCCCCTTTTTGAATTTATCAATAATATCTATCCCTTGGCAGATGATGAAAACTTTCCACAGCTAGCATGATTTTGTGAGGATAAACTTGGACAGTCACCACACATGTTTACGAAATTATTGCGGGTTATAACGAGATGCAAAGATACAGGAGGAAGCTCGCTAGGTTGAATACTCAGATGTGGTTGGCTGTAAGGTTGAAAAAGAAACTATACTATTCAATGTGTTCTCCATATGATTTGAGAACTGTTGAATCTTCAATATACTTCAGAACAATAAGATAGGTATGTTCACCTTTTCCCCCCCAGTCACAATGGAAGAGAAGAGCGCAATATTGTTGCGGAGGTTGAGCTTGAGGAAAGCGAAGAAAGGCTAGTGAATGATTAGGGCGCACATACCACATCAACAAGGCTGCGGCACAAGTACATTTTGGACTTCTACATCAAATTCGAACCAAAACGCCCCTCACTCCTCTACTTCAATTTCTCTTCCAAAATCCCCGGGACAATTTATTTTAACATACTGAAGATTCCCTAATTCCAAATTTATAATCAAATCTCTACTTTTCGCAATTTATCAATACTTGATTTTGGCCTTAGACGTGCAACAAAACTTCCAGAAGATCAAATTCCCAATATGCCGAAAGCAGAAGTTGGATCAACCAAGTTCTTGAACAACAAGTTAAAGTCCAAAGGACTTCAGCGATTACGATGGTACTGTCAAGTAGGTAAACTCTCTCTGATGGCGTATACCTCCCAACTAATATGATGGATAGGTCTGCGAGAGACAAATGCGCGACGAAAATGGCTTCAAAATGCACACACAATCGGAGTCGCATGTTCGACAAATGCTCTTAATCGGCGAAGATCCTAAAAAGTATATCAACGACTATAGTGGTCAATTCCAGCGCGACTTCCTCCAATTATTGCGCACCTCTCATGGCGAGAAGCAAATAAGTTTAAATCATTTCTACCAGGAATATATCAACAACAAGGAGCATGTCCATATGAATTCAACGAAATGGCCATCTTTGACAGAATTTGCAAAGTTCTTGGGCAGAGAAAGTTTATGCCGAGTGGAGGAAACGGACAAAGGCATACAAGTAGCATGGATTGACAACTCGCCCGAGGCGTTACGACGACAAGATGCGATCAGGAAGAAGGATAGACAAGACAAGGGTGACGAGGAGCGGGAACAAACGCTTATCAGAGAGCAGGTACGCCGCGCAAAGCAAGATGCGGAAGCTCGTGGAGAAACGGAGACGGATGAGCAAGAAGGAGAGCTCAAGAGGGATGAGGGGGAGAAGATAAAGCTTAGCTTTGGTGCTAAGCCTACCGTCTCGAAACCGGAAAGCAAAACTATCAAGCCAGTGGAGAACAAGACGCCGACTGGCAATGAGCCTACTCTCGAGACAGCAAAGGATGAGGATAAACCCTCCCAGACACTGGCAAAGGAAGACAATAAAACCACAGAGTCTGGAAAGCTAGAAACAGCCCCTGCTAAAGTTTCTTTGAAGATGGGATTTCAGAGCAAGCCAAAGAACGTTTTTGCAGCGGCCAAAAAGAACGCTCTAGCAGGCAAAAAGGCCTCTGTATTCGAACAGCCGAAAAAGATGAGTGAAGCAGAACGTATCATGAAGGAAGAAATCGAGCGCAAGAGAACCAGGGAGCAATCACATGGAGGGCCTTCCCAGAAACGACCACGGTTTTAATCATATATCATGAGGATTTGGCATTACATGGAGTTAAATATAAAGGCAGGTCAAAAGTATGGGCGGAATAGGGGCGGAATAGGGGCGGAATATGGCGTTGTATTAGTACCACTTGCATCTATAGAATATTCAATGTATAATGTTTCTAATATTCAAGTCAGTTCTACTTTTTATCATCGAGCTTGTGTAGATGGTCGTAAACTGCTCCTCGAAAATATGCAAAGGTCAACGCTTCGGTCTAATTAGACTCTTCAAAGCTCTTTATATCTTCTCTGAAGCTATTTCGATATCATGTCCGAACTCCTTGTATCCTTCGCGCCCCGATAATTATGCACCCCTTATCCAGACCCAAATGCCCCGTCCCATAAAACATAGTAGTTGACCTATTGAGAAATTAGTATAGTTTATGATAACTGTAGTCTTGAAAGGGCTTGCTACAAGACGAGAAATAATAAGTCCTTTTCAGGGCAATGGTGTCAGTTGTCTCATGACTTAGTCTCCCAAGCTCTGAAGTAGCAAATACTTATAAAAGTTGCAAAACATCATGTGGACTTCTCATCCTGTTGTACCAAAACAGCGAAAGTTCTCTTACCTATACTTGCACGCCATCACCCAAATCTCCTCAATCCGCTTCCGTAGCACTTCCGTCTCTCCTACTCCCATATTAGCTTCAGTTCATCGCGCAGACTCCTCTTCCCAATAACAGAGACACTCACGGAATATATTTAACCCTCGCCTCTTCCTCCATCGTCGAGACGATTTCTTCTGGTAACTGTCCATTGACTTTGGTCGCATACACTCCCCTCACATATCCATCCAATCTCTGCCATTTAGCAACCCACGATTTGGAGGGATCGGCCAGCGTGATAAGACCCTCGAATACTTGAGACGTGCAGTCGATAATCGCTTCCATGGATCCTTGCAGATGTAAGAAATCTTCGCAGTTGGGACATCCTTCTCGCATGAAGCGCTAGAATCGTCGATATTAGCCTGGGATTACTGCGTGCATAGACGGGAGAATAAAGAGATGCTAGGGCAGGCCATGCGTACGTTTTGGGTCATGACGATTGAGCAGACCATGCAGGCGCGGAGGTTGCGCTGCTGATTAGAGGGTACGAAATTTTCTGTCATTATGTTTATTGTGGGTGGTGACTGGAGTTGAAGGTGTGATGTCAAGACTCTCGAATTTGTGAGGAGTGGAGTTTATATAGTTGAATGTGTTGCCACTTGTCAGAGAGATGTCAAAGAAGCTTGCACTAGGTACGGGCAGCGGCAAGGCTGACAAAAGCTTGGACCAGGCGTTTAAAAAAGTCGACACGGCTGAATCTTCCACTTTTATCTCATCAGTACTATGTTGAAAATACTAAAACTACAGATTTGGGGATAACTACTTTCAATCGATTATAAAATGGTTGACACTCCAGAGGCAATCGTAGATGCCCCAATGCAAGAACCATCTCCAATTTCTACCCCTTCAAAACGCAAACAAACTCGTAACGGTCACGGTCACGAGCACAAAGCCATCACCATCACAGCACCACCCTTTTCCTACATCCATCTCGAGCTTCAATCCTCGTCATTGAAGAAACCTCAGCTAGATGACATCACAGCAAAATCGTATATCACATCAGCACTGACACGATTTCTGGGACTCCATGGCTCTGCCATCTCGATTGACATCTTGAAGACGGAGGGCAAGGATGTCTGGATTAGAGTTATGAGAGAGGATGCTAGTGCGGTGGCTGCGGCGCTAGGAGGATGGATTAAAGGGGTTGGAGATGAGGGGGGTGAGCAGGTGGGGTGGACGGTCAAGGGGAGAGGAAACTGGTTGGTGGGTTTGATGAGGGAAAGAGATATGGAGGGGGTTTGGAATGACTGATTGAGCATTGTAGAGGTTGGATCATCTACTTTACTTTACTTCTGTAATGAGCAATCCTACAAAGCTGGGGTCCAGGTTTGAGTTCTCCGAGAAGAGAATCGCTGAATGGGAGGGACATCGCTTCGTCAAAGAGATGTGAGACAGGAAGGAATCGGATACGATCTGTGGCTACGACCTATGTACGAAACGAGAGAAGCTTCCTTCGTAAGTCCTGCGAAAACGATATCCGCATACCGAGCTAGAAGCTTGACCTTATCTCGACTGGCCACGCCTTCGTTGCGACAAATCTTGAACTGTCGACTTTGAATCATTGGCAAATAATACCCGAAGTTAGCCAATAACTTCGTGTCAATATTCTTGAGCATAAAACTTCGCAGGCAACGTGCAAGGAAAATATAGTCTTGGCGGTTTGACTCGGTCATGGCTCCACGAAGAATCGAAAAGGGGTCAGATCACGCAGTTATGCCAGAGTTCTGAACAGAATAAGTTTAGGTTTGGACCTGTAACGAGATTCAGAGATAACTACTCAATTTTATTACAAAGCTATTTAATATGTATTTATGATAGACGACTGAAAGGAAATGGTCCTCTTTTATTGATAAAAGTTTGTGGATACACAGGTTGATTCGGTTCAATGTCAAATCGCGCCCCCAAGATCGCATAATTACGCCTATACAGTCTTGTAAAAGAAACAATAACAAAAAGAAAATTAAACTTTTGTGGTATTTCCTAGTCATCTTAGTCATTCAACCTAACGCCGCGCAGTGCATATCATGCCCATCGTGAGAAGTCTAAACTATCAACCATGAGCTCATCTCCATTTGAATCCTTCTCTGGTTCTGCTGTAGACATGATCGATGATCTTTGAGAACTTGCGTCAACCGAGCTAGATAGAAAAGTGAAGTTGGCAACGGAAGCTCGACGAAGGCTAGTCAAACTCTCACGATTCTTGGCATCCGAGACTGCACCATTTGATGAGCCTGGTGGAGAGGTATGAGTGGAATTAGATCGCTTCGGTGCATGTTTTGCTCTAAGTCGATTGATCTCACGTAGGCGATTGCGCCAAGGTGAAACATGCTCCCCACCCTCGCGGTTTGCCCAGACTGAGGAGAACACCGAAGCATTCATTGCGAGCAAGCGAATAAACTCTGGCAACTTTCTCAAACTGACGATCTTCGTTTCAGCGGCGGGTGAGATCTCCGGGAATCCGGGCTTACTCATGACCTGAACTTTGTAGTATGGGTCTTTTCGCAATTGTCCTTGTCGAGGATCTCTGGCGGCGGTGAAGGAGAGACGAGATTCTGGAGCAATGACAATGTTGACATAGTTGAAGTCGGAGGGAAATGTGTCGTACTTGAAAGGCAAGCCAGAATTGTTGAAAATAATATTCACAAAGTCGTTGCCAATATGTTTCTTTTTGTGAGCGCACTGTGGATCGTGTTCGAGCTTTGTCGGCATCTGTGTCGTAACGTGAAAAATGATTTCAGAGACACGGTCTCTCCAACAGAATGCCTTCTCTCCGTCCATACCATAGTCTTTGTCAAGACCTTGGGTGTTGAATTTAGCCCCCTTTAGTTCAGTGACTGTCGCAAGTCCTGCAAGAAAGGTGTAGTACTCCTCACTACCCGTGATATTAGAAAGTATCTCAACTTCCTGCGTTTGATTGTCGCCAATATAAATAACGCCGACTTTATGCCCATCCACGGTTAAATTGCGATCGAGACCCCATATAGCACGTCTAGTTATGTCATCGTCAGGTAGAGCAATTGGGCGCGTAAACTCTGTACCTTGCGGGATTGATGCCGTCAGCTGTAGGAGGAGGTGACTGGGGAGAACGACATTAGCATTAGAGTGCTTTGCGTCACGTAAAGCATCGGTAGTGAGAGAAATCTGATGTGGAGGCGGCGGGTTAAACTTTTCGCGGACCATATAACAAGAAGTACCCGAAGGATGGCGCTTGGTAATTTGAGCCCAGCCTTTGTGGGTAGCTTGTTCAATGGTGACAACGCTGTGGCCAATGAGCCAGCGTCTTTTCAGAATTTCACCATACAGTTCCGGAGTAAAATCTGGATCCGCCGAAGACTCGTCCACATCGGCATAAGCAACTCTCTGCATAAAATCTAAAGTCACTTGCGCTTGCTCATCAATTTTCTCCTTTCCATTCGCATCAGTCGAGACGAGGTTTTTGGCGATCCAGCCAACTTGACCAGCACGATCAGTAAGCTTCAAGGACAAGAACCAAAAGGTGATTACATGGTATGCAAGAGCATACACATACTGTGGCAAATCATCGGAGCTGCTTGTTTGGACGTTTGAACCCACTGAACTGCTTTCTGTGGAAAGTGGGCCTGAGGAAACTCGAGCTCGCGGGTGGCTATTTCTTGGATTGCTATCCTTGCTCGGATGATCTCTTACATTTTGAAGATATCGGAAGCATACAGCGAAAACAGTTCGGTATTCTTCTTCCCGAAAATTGGCGTATAGCTCTGGGAGTCTTGATAGGCAAGCTAAGAATTCCAGAATGTGAATTGCGACATTCTGTTGAGTAATAATCTGCGACATCTTTTGAAGAATGGTCACCAGTGCTTTTCTAGTCGAACCAGGAAGTTCATGGCAACAGATTGAAAGAGCATGAATACAGCATTTGGCAGCCCGCTCCCACGCACCCACACCTTGCAAAAATGTCCTGACAATCTCGTCTTCCTCAGCCTTAGAAAATTCTCGGTTATAACTTATGACCATCGTTAAGACATGGAAGAGACAGATGGCAACGTCAGCTTTGCGCAACCCAGATGACACTGGGGGCTCCTGAAAGCTACTATCTCTGATCAAATCGCACAACAAAGATCTGAGCTTTCTTATCTGAGCGATTGATGACTTAAAGAGCGCTTGGTTTGTCAATTGGGATGGTAGGTGAACAAGTATGTAGCTATACACTTCCCAGTCGCATCCGCCATCGAGGAGCTGGCAAAGAACATCAAGATAGGAGTGAATGTTTAGGATACTCTGGACGACCGGTTGATAGGAGCTCAATGCGTCGTTCTTGCCAGATACTTTTCCTTTGGCATCGCTTAAATTCGGATGTATGGACTCGATTGGAGTATATGAGGTATTTCCGGGATCATCTGTTGCGAAATCGTGTCCATCCTCCTCTGCAACGTCTCTTTCGACGGTCATGGTTTGAGCAATAGACTGTTGCAAGTCTACTTGATCAGAAGCCGGGTCTGTAACGTCCACATCTTGCGCAATGAACTTTTGGTCTACATTTTCTATGATTGAAACCAGACGTAGAGTAGCAATACCATTTGTAGTGTCTGGCAAGGCGTCTACATCTGGAGACATCCACATTTGATGGTTGCGCTGTAAAGTTCGATTAATGCCACTGCCTAGTCTAAATGTTTGTTTGGGTAGAGACTGTGCTTGGCCACCACCCGAGGTGCTCCGACTCAGGCGAGAGTTAAAGTCATCTGTCCGAGCTAGTCGGCTTTGCTGTGTAGCTTCATCAGCAGCGTGCTTCCTAGCTAGAGATTCTGATGTTCGATAGAGGGAAGCCGCTAGAGCATCTGACTCGGTGAAGGGCGTAAGAAAGATTCTGTTCATTGCATCTGCTCGAAGTCGAAAGAACATTTTTAGAGCAGATATACGGGAATCAGTTGGGCAGTCAGAAGCTTGTGCGATAGCAAGTAGTTCTTCGAACACTCGTGATGACTTAGAGACATCCGTAAACATAGTCCGCATGAAGACTTGGATGAAACCCTTCACAACAACATTAGAAGGGCTGTGCACAATGGGAGGCGTGGCGCTAGAAGATGCAGACTTGCTCGACAATATACCGTGATGGGATCCGGGAGGTGAGCCAAGCGGTAATTGCATTCGGTCACTGGTGACAACACTTTTCATAATATCGACAGCATGTTGAAATAAGCCATCATCCTGAGTTTGTTCAGCCATAACTACGGCGAAGTCGATGAATTCCTGGAGTATTGCAATGTCCTTCTCATCGCGGACATATGCCAGGACTGTCACCGCAAAAGCCTCAAAAATCTCAGGCTGATCTGTAACACTAACAATAACATATACATCTGTGACAGCTTTCAAAGCGTGCAGTCGGATGTCGGATGGACGGGACCTATCAGCAAGAAAACCTCCAAGAATCAGGTTAATGTTATCCTTCCATCGCAAATCCGATGGTGAACAACATTTATAATCTATAAAATGATCAATGACCAATTTCGCGCAAGTGTCCGGGATATAGGTGTGAGATCTGACAAAGAATTTGAGACAGTCATCCTTTTGAACGAAGTTGAGTGGAGGTAAATTCAGTAGCTGCTCGACACGCACGATCAAACCACCAATTAGTCCCCCCATTTTTGATAAAAACTTCTGTTGCGGGGTTTCGGCTTTTGCAGGCCCACTCCTAATAATATTATCGTATATCTGAGACCGATTCGTTACTGGGTCTGGGATACGTCTAGAGCATATAGACACAATCTCAAACATTGGGGACCAGTCTTCGTCCAGCACATTCTGCATGATTCCACCTTCGTGAGTAAAAAGCGAATAAATCAACTGCAATGTATCGCAATCGATTGCAGTGCGATCTAACTCAAGGACCTTTCTTAAAGAAGCCATGAGAAGTGTAAATGGGACTAAGGGGTAGCCATTCTTCGCGTCCTTGGCAAATAATTTCTCCAATGCTGAGATAGAACCCCGGACCTCTTTGATGTTTTGGCTGTACTGCTTATCATCGGACTTATCCAACAGAGGCTTCCCAAGTATTTCCATCATTATTCTCACCATTGTGAGCCCGTGATGGGATCTGCATAAGTTGCTGATGCATTTCCATGCATCTTGGTGCACATTCCAGAGAGAACTATGTATAGAGCACAGCACCTGCACAACCGACTGAAGTTTACTATCTGGAATATCCCCGTATGTTATAACGGCATCAAATAACTGGTTGCAAGCCTTAAAATCAGCCTCTATAGCAGAGGATGTGCAAATCTCAAGAATCTGAGAAAGAAGTTGGGACGATGCTGGTTCAGTGACAATATTGGAACTGAACTTGATGATATCCGCAATGAAAACAAACATCAGAGATAGATTAGATTCTTCTTCTGAAGGTGTTTGTTCTTTTGGCAAGGAGCTCTGACGGGTGACCTTTTTGCCTGCGTTTCGTTCTGATGTAGTTGCAGACCAGGTATCCTTCAGCCATAGAGTTAATAAGGGGAGTAAGTCATAATGGAAGCCGGACAGATCTTTGCCATGCCGTGATAGTTCGACCAACGAAACAAGTTGCAGGTGAAAATCTGCTCTGTTTGTGGGACGACTTAATACTCGAAAAAAGCTTGCTCTTTCGGGATCGTTCGAGGATGTACATTGAACACAAGCGGTTAGCAATTCAAATCCCGCAATTCGAGCCTGTTGTGTTTGAGTCGGTTCGATAAGATCGCTGCCTGCTATGAATATCATAGAAACCTAAGTCAAAAATTAATAAGCCAGTAGATACTAGGTTGATTTCGATCTAGATGACTGACATTTTCCATGGGATAGTCAATCACGGCACAGCGTAAGTATTCTGCTGCACGGATACGATCCGCGAGACTGTGACCTGCTTGTAGCTGCTCAAGAGTTGGCTCGTGGTTGAGTGTACCACTACGGCTAAGCTTTTGGGGAATGCCTCCATTGTCGAGCTGTAGAGGACCTGTTGCTGGAGACTGTGTACTTGGGCTTTTGGTGATTTTACCGCCAGTCAAGCTCTTGAACACACTCGCAATTCCGCTAGAGCTCCTTGGTTCCGGCGTCTGAGCTGCATCTCCGACAGGTGGAGGCATAGAAGCTCGAGGATTCGAAGCTCGAGGGTTTCGTTGAACTCGAGAGTCTGTTTCGAGATTCCATCTATTAGTAAATGGAGGATACATGTTGAAGCATTCTTTTGTAGAGGTTCGTATTGTGGTGTTGTGTGCATGTAAACAATCAGAGTTGACAAAAGGAAATGAATAAGGTAACAGATGGTTGTGAAGTACCGAGACAATTATGTTCCCAGATTTTTAAGGCAACAGACGACTTGCTCTATTTTCCATGCTCTCTAACAGTGTACGGCAATTCACATCAGAGTCACATGAACAAGAATATATCAGCTGAGAAACTTGGGACTTTTACATTATAGCCATTCTAGGTTTGGCTCCACCAATTATGATGGGTTGACAATGACAGTCAGCTGATGAGGGAGCATCCCAAGCCCATACTTCTATCTGGACTCACTGGGCCTGGACCAAGTTGATGGAAAGTAAAAACAATAAAAATCAACAGAGACATCTAACAAGTACTACATGAAGTCTAACCACTGAATATATTTTGTCAATCATAAAAAGTAGATAGTATTGCATTGTGGAGGGTTGAGGAGTGAATGGAGTGAAGCTGCTATGGCTAACCAAACTTCCGGAAACAGTATAAATATAAACAATATATCTAACAGTCCAGCGGATGGATATATAGGTATATTCATGGGAGACATTAAGTTCCACCAATATCCTCTGTAAATCTTTGACTTCACTCTCAAGTCTACTAAACTATTGCCAAGCCTGTGAGGCTGTAAGGCTACAAGGCTGCCAGTTTGAATGATGATGATGACACTAGTCTTCAATGAGAAACTCATGATTATCTCCAACAACCAGACCAGATAAGAGTACAAGAAATTTCAAAATATAAGTATCAGAGTGTGGTAGCATGCTCATGTAAACTATCTGGACACAAGGAAAACTCAACGTACATCTTTGATTTTGGTTTCAAATAGCTCATGAATTGTTTGTTGCTTTAGTTGGAATCAAGGTCTCATTCATGAAAGATCTTTCTTGCCCTGATACATCGGACTCCGGATTATCATCACCTCCGTCTCCATCCTTTTTAGGTTCTAGAAAGTTTACAAACAAACATTCTGTATCAATCATCAGAGATCTTGATTCCTGTTTAGATCTTCACACTGTCTCTTTAGATATGTCTTCAGATATTCAGACGGTTGCAGCTCTACTCCAAGCTACTTTGGATCCAAGGCAGCATAAACAAGGTTTGTAAACTCTTTTGCCCATGTTTATAGAGCAATTATTAACTGTTTTGTGTAGCTGAGGTAGCCTTGAAAGTCGAGCAGGCCAAACCTGGATTTTCTCTCCTTCTCCTCAACATTGTTGCCGCAGATACTCTGCCAGTTAATACAAGGCTTTCGGGAGCTTTATGCTTCAAGAACTTCATCAAGTACAACTATGTGGTATGTATCTCGCACACTTAATCACCTTGCTCTGCTAAAATATATTCAGGACGAAGAGCGAAACTACAAGCTTCCACAAAATGAAGTCTTTACGATAAAGACTGAGTTAATCGGCCTCATGGTCTCAGTCCCAAATACTATACAAGCTCAGCTTGGAGAAGCTATTAGTATTATCGCAGAGTCGGACTTTTGGGATAGATGGGATACATTGGTGGATGTCAGTCACTTCCATACCGGATCAGTGTTAATACCGAAAGATTTACTAATAATGCCTAGGATTTGGTCTCGCGTCTTACTCCGGATAATGCTAAAATCAATAACGGTGTATTGGAGGTTGCGCATTCAATATTTAAGCGATGGAGACCACTATTTGCCTCGGATGCTCTCTATACAGAAGTCAACCACGTACTCTCAAAATTTGGACAGCCTTTTATACAGCTTCTAGCGGTATGATTTCACTCCCTCAGTGGTTTAGGCATCAGCTAACCTTTTTTCCGTAGAGCACCGACCAGCAAATACAAGCTAATAAGGATAACAAGGAGGTTTTGAAGCAGCATTTCGAGACGATGAATCTTTTGATGAAGGTCTTCTTTGATCTTTCCTGTCAAGATCTCCCTCCTATCTTCGAGGATAATATCGAAGACTTATCCAAACTTCTACACAAATATTTGACATATGAGAACCCTCTCTTGGCGACAGACGATGATTCGGAATCGGGACCTCTCGAGTTTGTGAAGGCTGGCATATGTGAGGTGTCGACGCTTTACATGCAGAAATACGAAGACGTATTTGGGAGACTCTGTGAGCCCTTCATTACAAGCGCCTGGAGTTTATTGACAACCATTGGACCCGAAACAAAATTTGACATACTTGTCAGCAAAGCATTGCATTTCCTGACTGCTGTTGCAAGTCTCGACAAGCATGCTCAAAATTTCAACAATGGGGACATATTGAGTCAGGTGGTCGAGAAAGTCATTTTGCCCAATGTTAGCTTGAGGGAAACAGATATTGAACAGTTTGAGGATGAGCCCATCGAATACATCCGAAGAGATTTGGAGGGTTCAGACGCCGACACCAGACGACGAGCAGCAACAGACTTTTTGCGCAAACTTTTGGAGAAGTTTGAGCCACTTGTAACAGAAGTTGTTGGACGCTACATCAAACACTATCTTGACCAATTCTCCCAAAACGGCAGCGATCATTGGAAATCCAAAGATACCGCTGTATATTTGTTTTCGGCTATTGCAGCCAAGGGTGTCATCACAACTGGACAAGGAGTCAAAACCACTAACCCCTTGGTGAACGTTGTCGACTTTTTCCAGCAAAATATTGCAAATGACCTACTCGCCGAAACGAGCGTGGAGCCAATCTTGAAAGTAGATGCTATCAAGTTCCTTTATACGTTCCGTAGTCAACTGACGAAAGATCAATGGAAAGCGGCTTTTGAACCTTTGGTCAAGAATCTCGGATCGTCCAATTACGTGGTGTATACTTATGCCGCAATCACCGTGGAAAGAGTTTTGTTTCTTACAAATGATGCAAACCAGCATCTCTTTGGGAAGGAAGATGTACTGCCACTTTCTGAAAGTCTTTTAGATCACTTGTTCCATTTGATCGAAAAAGATGCCGCGCCCGAAAAAATCCAAGAGAATGAATTCCTTATGCGCTGTGTTATGAGAGTTCTCATCGTTATCAAGGACGGCGTTGTTCCAATAGCGGATAATGTTTTGCAGCACTTGATTAAGATCACTCAGGTCATTGGCCAAAATCCCAGTAACCCACGCTTCTACTATTATCATTTCGAGGCCTTGGGTGCTTTGATCAGGTATGTTCAAACTTTTTGCATATAGTTTCACTTCTAACTCACATAGATGGTCGGCGCCTTCCCAGCCCGATAAGCTTGAGAATGACTTATACCCAACTTTTGCTGGTATTCTCTCCAGCGATGTTCAAGGTATGCTCAATATGCACTCGAGTATGGGACCCTGCACTAACAATCATCAAGAATTCATGCCTTACGTCTTCCAGCTTTTCGCCGCGCTTTTGGAGGCCAACCCATCCACCACACTTTCTGACTACTACAGGAATTTGATCACTCCAATATTAAGCCCCACCCTTTGGGAATCCCGTGGAAATGTTCCAGCACTCACTAGGTTACTGTCTGCAATGATACCTAAATGCGCTGCTGAGCTTGTAGCGAACAACCAACTTGAGCCAATCCTTGGTATCTTCCAGAAACTCATGGCTGGTAAATCGAGGACCGAACTACAAAGTTTTGATGTTTTGGAAGCTTTGATTATATCATGCAACGTGTAAGTAGCCCCCTCGTATATGCAACAATTTTATCCTAACAAGTAATAGTTCTGCCATCGAACAGTACTTCCCTACGATCTTGAACATCATGTTCACACGTCTTAACAGCAACCCCCCCGAAGCTTTCAAGCGTCGCTTCGTCCGCTGCTATCACCTTATCTCATCTAAAGACCAGCAAGGCCTTGGAGCAGATTTCTTTATAAAGCAATCCGATGCTGTTCAAGAAAGCGTATTCGTGCCTCTTTACTTGACCATAATTCTACCCATTACTCAGCAATTTCCTCGACCACTGGACCGCAAGATAGCCGTCATCTCTTTGACTAAGACTTTGACCGATTCACAGGCTTTTGCCGTCAAGTACAAGAAGGGCTGGTCCAAGACTTGTGAGGCTTTGCTCAAGTTGTTGGAGAATCCACCGCTACCAGTGACAATGGATGATTTAGCTGCTGAAGCAGATGTCGATGATCTGAGCTTCGGAGTTGGCTTTACGCAGCTTAACACTTGCAAGAAGGTGGCGGATGATGAATGGCCAGAGATCACGGATGTAAAGCTTTGGGTAGGATCGTATTTGAGAGATGCAAATTCGCGACACGACAGAGCGATTTCAGGTTTCGTGAACGAAAGATTAAATTCGGAGGCCAGAAGTCTTCTGGTAGAGTATATGCAGTAGGATTGCATATTCTTCCTGGATGGCACGAAGGCGACGAAATACCACGGCGGGTTTGTACTGATTTATAAGGCATTTCAGCGAGGCAAGCGAAACATAGGTAGATTGTTTCTCACGATTCCCACAGTGAGTAGCATTCAGCAAAAAGATGCGTTGTCATGACACGATTCGCCCAGTGCATGAGTGATAGCATGGCGATTGTCTGAAAGCTGGAACCGCTTGATAGCTCGCGAGATATAAGAGCAATCAATTAGATATAGGTGCATTGAATCTTGAGATACCGGAAGCAATGTTTCTTCCCTTCCTCCTGACGAAATTTGAATGTACTTACATTACAAACTGGTTTTACCGGGCGGGCTTCTATGATTTATTGAGCAAGCCATATAGTCGGGGCGAACATAAATCACATCCTTGTATTTACACGTGACCTCGAAACTAGAGTTGATCCGTCAGAACAGCAAACTCAATTAGTTTTAGTCTCAACGACAGGTTTTCAAATATTTCGATTAGAACATTTGCAACTGCACTAAATAAGTAACTGCATCTTTTTGAAAATTTACACCTAATAATCAAAATCAATACACGTCAAAAGTGTAAGATCTACTAGGTAGTGTTGAATAATATCGTTAGGGCTAGTGGGCTAGTTGGTAAAATAGATAACCGAACCCGCGATTTTGATTTTGAATTCTTCTGCCCACCTGCCCACCAATCAAACTTTCGACGACGACTCAGAGGAAAATCACAGCATCATGAGCGCCTTTCAAAACGGCGGCATCGCATCGCGAGCCTTGGACGATAACTCCGATATCGAGGAGGAGGCACTTGCCAACGATTACAAAGAGCAGGTTCAATATGAGGGCATGGAAGAGTTGGAACAGGTCAACTCGATGAGCATGGCACAACAGACGGATGATATTCAATCGAGGCTTGCAGCTGCTGCGCAACCTTTGGACTTCTCTGCCTCTCTCGAAGTCAAGTTTGCAAGCTACGATAACTATTGTAGTCTTTTTCACTTCATTTTGAACTCCGACGGGCCTGTTGACCTCGAACCACCATCCGTAAGTTCTTTGTTGATTAGTTGGCAGTACGAAATACTAATCATACTCATAGTACTACTGGGCTTGGGACGTTATCGACGAGTTCATCTACCAATTTAACTCTTTCTGCTCATACAGAAATCGAGTCGCGCGTCAAGGTACAAATGAAGAAGAAATTCAAATTCTCCGCGAAGCGCCAAACACATGGGGATGCTACAGTGTTCTCAACGTTTTATACTCTCTCATTCAGAGATCGCAAATCAACGAGCAACTAGCTGCCATGAAGCGCAATGAAGAGCCTATGGCAGTCGCCGGCGATTATGGCTCGAAGTCCTTGTACAGAATGCTCGGATACTTCTCTATCATTGGACTGTTGCGAGTTCACTGTCTTCTCGGAGATTTCAGTCTTGCCTTGAAGACCCTTGACGATATCGAGCTCAACAAGAAGGCTATGTTTGCGCGTGTTATGGCCGCTCATTTCACTACCTATTACTATGTAGGATTCTCATACATGATGATGCGCAGATACGCAGATGCCATCCGCATGTTTAGTCACATCTTGATCTACGTTTCGAGAACCAAGAACTTCCAAAAGAACGCACAATATGACTCAATCTCAAAGAAGAACGATCAAATGTACGCCCTCATTGCCATCTGTGTGGCTTTCCACCCAACCCGTCTCGATGATACCATCCACACTGCCCTGCGCGAGAAGTATGGTGACCAGCTCCTTAAGCTTCAACGTGGTGGACCCGAATCCCTCCCAATCTTCGAGGAACTATTCCGCTCCGCTTGCCCCAAGTTCATCTCTCCAACTCCTCCCGACTTCGACAACCCAGAGTTGAACGTTGATCCTCTTGAGCACCATCTATCTATTTTCATGGATGAGGTCAAAACGAACATGTGGAGCCCAACTGTGAAGTCGTATCTCCGATTATATACCACCATGGATTTGAAGAAGTTGGCCGGGTTCTTGGAGGTTGAACCTGAGAAGTTGAGGGGATGGTTGTTGGTCAACAAGCAACGTAGCAGACAAATTAGATGGACTGATAACGGCTTGTTGGACGGAGAAGTAGTCAACTCTAATGATCTCGATTATGCTATGCAAGGAGTAAGTCAAAATTTGTCATTGAAACGTATAATCGCTAACCCACTGTACAGGATCTTATTCATATTTCTGAAGCAAAGGTTGGCCGTAAATTGGTGGACTGGTATCTCAGAAACCTTGCTCGCACATACTAAATTACCTTTCACGCTTCTCTCTTGACAATATTGCTTTCAACTCTATGGCATTGGTATGGCGTACTGGGTGGGGGGTGGAAAAGACAAATCTACGAAATGGTCTGTCAAAAATGGCATGAAGGCGAGGAGCCTTATGAATAGAACAAATTAAATTATGAAGTAAAACCCATACATATCACTTTGCTATTTTTTGGGTTGTGAAAGAGCATACTAGGTATTTTAAGCTTTGTATCATAAGCATCTAACAAGGCTGAAAGGAAGGCGTGGCTGTCTTGGCATCCATATATACATATAAAGGAATGCTAATAAAGTAACAAACTGCATGAACGGCATTATATATGCAATCGTTGATTCATCTTTACTTGACTACCCCAAAAAGTCAACTCCAGAATTTGGGTACGAATAAGAATATCTAGATAATCCTGGTACGACACCGCTGTCTCTCGCCTGAAGCCCTAGGACAGACCATTTCATCCATCCACTTTGACGAATTTCAATCCAACAATCTCAAGATTTCTCGAGCTCGCCTCATTCGGCACATGTATTCGAAAAGTATAATAAAGCTACCTCGAACAGACTAGATGTCTAATTTATAGCTGAACAAGAATTTACCATGTCAGCGCCTACTTCACCGCACGCCAAAAGTGCAGATTCGCCATCTCCAAAATCTCCGCTTTCACCCAATACTTCTGCGCCAGCAAACGCAGATTATTTTCCTTCTCCAAAGCTTGGGTCCATCACCGAACATGTTCAATATGAACATCCGCCGACCCAACGGCTAAACTCAATATCGAGCGTATCCTTCAGAGGAAGTTCCAAAGGACCGCGGCCCTTGAAAGAAGGGATTGGAAAAGGGAAGAAGCCTCTAACCCGCCCTCGCCTGAGGGGCTCGAGTCCACCTCCTCCGCCGTAAGCTCTTTGTCAATTTTTTGTTTCTTCTGGGACAATAATGATTTGGTACGAGGGAAAAAGGTGTACCATCAATTAAGTACTTTGTGGCATCCCGCGCTTTCCTTCTCGGATCCTGGCGCCCGAAATCTGGGGGCGGGTGATCAACCCCACTTGGCTTCTATATCGCGCAAGAAAGCACTTTATGGTTGATCAGGGCTCATATCCTTTCTTATATTACTACTTCCATGTTTCTTTGCATTCCTTGAATTAATCACTAATGGCTCCCTCGAACAGGAAATTTCAGGGAAAAGTCTCCTTCGACAGCATTGGATCACTATCGGAGCCCACGGAGAGGAATACTAGAAGCTATACACAAAATTCCAAACACGAGGGATATCAGTACAAACGATCCTCAAGGACTTTTATGGTCGGCATAGATGAAAATTCGTATTCGGACATTGCTTTACAGTGGATGCTAGAGGAGCTTGTCGACGATGGAGACCAAATTATCTGTTTGAGGGTCATTGATAAAGACTCGAAGGTGATCACCGACAGAGCCCTGGAGATCAAGCAATATCAGCAGGATGCAAGAGAACTACTGGATACGATACAGAAAAAGAACGATGACAATAGAGCTGTTAGTATTGTGCTGGAGTATGCCATAGGGAAAGTTCACACGACGTTTCAAAAAATGGTATGTTTGTTCTGTTCAATCGTTCATAGAAACCCGATGCCACTTACTAACGATTCCTGCGTCCAGATTCAAATTTACGAACCTGCAATGCTCATCGTTGGAACTCGAGGACGAAGTCTCGGTGGCTTCCAGGGCTTGGTAGGAAACAGAAATTCATTCTCAAAATGGTGCCTGCAGTATTCGCCTATCCCTGTTGTTGTCGTAAGGCCTACTGAAAAGAGGTTGAAGAAGAAACAGAAAAGAGATGCAGATCCTGC
This sequence comes from Sclerotinia borealis F-4128, assembly GCA_000503235.1. Classification (NCBI taxonomy): domain Eukaryota; kingdom Fungi; phylum Ascomycota; class Leotiomycetes; order Helotiales; family Sclerotiniaceae; genus Sclerotinia; species Sclerotinia borealis. The sequence continues at coordinate 50,622 of KI628670.1, read as the reverse complement.
ACGTCAAAGTTACAGTCGCATTTTACAAGAGAGTGGAGTGAATGGCCATGAGACATCAATCGTTGCAAGCGATCTTGAGAGCGCAACCGGCCCTCTTATTGAGGCGCATGCGGTAGCAGCTGCTCTTGGTTTACCAGCGGAATTCGATCCCACACTGACGCCCTTTACTCTTGAAGGTAGTCGACCACTCAAAAAGATAGATTCTGGCAAAAGCGAAGCAACAAGCTGTACCAGTGGATTGGATTCTCGACCTCAAAGTCCAGAGATGCTTATGAAGAGTCCTCGGTCTGCACAGCTTGACAGTCCGATTATGAGCGGCGATGATTATAGCGATGGAGAAGGAGACGATGACGAGGGGGAATTTGAGGTAGTGCCAGGACACATGCTACTTGGCAATGCGGATATATCTCAGGCAAACCCCGATATTGAGAGGAAAAATAAGCTTCATAAGATGGAGCTCGAAGAAGCAAAAGCTCTAGGTAGAAAATCTTCTACTGGTTCCACAGAAAGCGTTGATCCAGAGGGCGGAGGAGAGAACAGTTGACTAGCCGGCCCGGGCGAAACTTTATACGGAACAACCAATGGCGAATACCACTCTTGCGGAAATGCTCTGTTATTGATACCTTCCTTCATTTAGCTTATTTAGTTTGCTGATTTTGGAATTGCCTGCACCCGGGCCAGGCTTATATTTGGTGGGAAGGGGGAGGGGGGAAGAGGATGAGTGAACTTTCACGAATGAAACGACAATTATGATCAATAATGACTAAAGGGGTAGGGTTCAGCTAGGTTTGGAAATGGGTTTCAGGGGTAGCATAGATACTTCGGTACATGCACAGTTGCGCGGTCGCACAGCGGGTCATAATATGAAAGGAGGAGCACATTGGTAGGAATACTTAATATTTTCTAATACAAGCGAACATGCTAAAGTTATGTGTGTGGTCCTTATCTTGTGCTTGCTCTTTGCACTTCACTATTAAGATGAAAATGAAACTGTGTCGTGTTCCTGATATGTTGATTTCTGTATTTGCACAATCGAGTAAGTAGCCTCTGGCGTTTAGATGTCTCAAGTCACTCTTCGATGTGTGTACTTGGGTTCGAAATTAAGATGGGGTATTCGCAGTCCTATTGCCGGGGTTTTATGGACAATGAATGAAAAGGGACCTAGTGGCCCATGATGGGATTACCATATGAGTAAATGGAAGCAAGCGCTTCTGAGTCCTACCGGAATCCAAATTTACTGTTCACCAAGTCTGCCCTCGTATATATCATACTTTCACAACTATCAACGCAAAACTCAACTCTCCTATACTATTTGGTGATAATTCAAAGCTGGAGTTGCTTTAAGCTCTAGTAAGGCTGGAATATTGTCCAACGATACCATCAACGGCTTTGGATACCTGCATGGAGCGCTAAATCCTCGCGATATTTATGGCAGGCTGATCAGCATAGTGTTGCAGAGAAGCGGAAACTAATTTACGGAGTAAAGAGAGTCCTTACTCTTGACTCAGAAAAGTGTGGACATACCTGACCTGCTCGAAATTTCCTATCATTGTTCTATCTATCCAACAATCGTACTCTCGCCGTTCACTCCTCAATCAAATCCCCAGCGCCGAAATCACATTTCAGGATCAAAATTCCTCATTGTAATTTGTCAGACTATAGTCCGGACTATTAAAGGCTCTGATACCGACTCCCAACCCCAAACCAAATTGTCTTCCCACTCCTCCTCTACAGGTCACAAGTAGACTGACTCATCCAAAACACCTCATCCAAGACCACATCCACACCATCCGTCCAAAATCGCCCCATCAGCAGCCCCCTTTGTGAGTACAGCACAACTTTCGGCATCGGCCCCTGCCTCAACGAAACCATTTCAAACTAATTGACATACATCGATGGGCAGAAAACTACCAGCCCATCGAACAAATTACTAAGTCGCGTTTTCATCAACTGTGTTCAATGGAAAGAACTATTTATTCCCTTCCGTTCTATCTTCCAATCTAAGGAAAATCGATAGCCTGCAATGGAAAACTAGGGGATTTTGGGAAAGCATCGAGGAAATAGCAAAAATGTCGCAAAATCAATCAATTGAATCAAAATTACAACAATTAATTAATTATTCAGACGTGCAACAAAACTTTTCAACTATTTATCTGTCTGCCTGGCCTGAGGATGGGATTGAAGTGAAAGCTGGGATTATGATGTATTCACTCTCCCTTCACCTCGCTACCTATATATTCACCCTTACTCTCTCCATAATTCTCTTGGTATTATATATGGAAAAACATGGGCAGAGATCTGGGGATGGAGCGTGGAGGGAAAGCGAACGTAGTTTCGTTTTAAACATTCACTCTTCATCTAGCTCACTATTTACATGGGGTAATTTGTGTGTACACTTGGAGCTCGGAACCATAGGGGGGAGGGGAATGGGATGAAGAAGATGATGTCCAGAGCAATCACACCCACACACACATACACACACATCGCCATCGCGTTCAAGCACAAATCATACAGCATACATCAAAAGCCAGTTTGAAAATTATCTTCTAAAATCATAGTTAAAGTTAAAAATGTGCAAAGTGATACCCGTGAATGCATAATCCAATCACCACATGTACAATGCCAAAACACATAACATATGAGACTATGAGTATACACAAAGAAGTGCTTTTCCATTACCTTTGGTCCCGTATACGTTGTTATCAGGAAATAGATCCTTGAAACTGAAGGAGCCCCGGTTTTGCGTTTTGGTTATGAGATGTCATTGTATAATATGAAAATTGGGTTTTACCCCTTGATATCTCGCGAAATGCCTTTTCGTCTAAATTCTAGAAAGTTATTAATGTTGATTATGATAAGATCACTTTCCTATCATTGAAGTCAGAATTGAAATTATATTGCTATGATATCGTGAATGTGGGTGGATAATAAAACCGGGAACACTCAACTGTCGGACTGCAAAACGGTCACTCAACTGTTGGTGGCAATGTAGTATATTTTCAGCGTTGACTTTGGTAGAGATGAAGTTTGGTTGTACGTCGTTCAAAAATGCCAATATCGCCCCGAGCCGTGCAAAAGGAGGAAATTTGTCTTGCACTATTAGGATAAAAGCATTGTTATATGAGAGAGCTTAAGGTAATTCAAATCGGGCATGTATGTATGTGTGAAGCAATTTCAAGTATAGTTCATGCGCGGGGTCTATACCGAGTTGGCGCAGAGATTCAAATGGTTCATACTGCAGTCGGAATTGTAAAGATTCCAAATTTTCAAAGTACTATGATTCTCTAAATGTAGTTGAATATACCAAACATATTGAAAAAAAAAAGAGTTCTTGTTGCCAGAGTGTAATCTGGACTTTTGAAAACCTTGATCAAGAAACCCTCAATCGTTAGAACAAAGCTCGATCTATTGGAAACCCTGGTCGTTGCCGACCTCATGATCACGCCCACTGAATATTCTTAGTATAGTAGATCAATTCGGTCAGGCCATATAGCAGTTTGCTACCACTACTAGCAAATACGGGAAATTCAAAAAGATTTAACCTTGGGAATAGAACGCATGAGATAATCGGGAAGCAGCTCTCTCATATGGTATTGACTCCTGCGATGTCCTGAGATTTGACACAGCTTGAATGGTTTTCCGTCTTCTTGTAGTGAGCCGAGACTGTCTATCCATATGAGCTAGACGGACTCAATCAATGACTTTAATATCCACCGACACTCTCACGAATCTTTTGGTATAATCATGCTTGAGATCGAACCATATCATGGCAGTACTACTGCCCAGATGATTGTCACGGTAGAAATGATGTGTACTTGGAGTAGAGGATTATTCATACTTGTGATCAGAAAGATACTATTTAACCTGATAGAAAGTACAAGATTAAGCTTAATATCAATCTACTCAGGTCTTGAAACGAAAATCGTATTCTTGTCAGTATGGATAATATAGATAGAGGTGTAAAGGAAGTAAGAACATAGGTCACGATTTTTAGGTCATGCGTCTCAATGGTCTTCAAAGCAGAATGGTATATAGTATCCAGAGTACAGGAGTACAATCTTTTTGTACAATTAAGAGTTTCGAGTACAATCAAACCGAGTGTCTTTATAAAAATCAATATATGAGTTTCAATAATTAGGTAGCTGCTAATCCGTTACCGAGCGTCTATGGCAAAGATACTTGAAATGACGGTGATATGAAAGTTCTCGTATGTACTAGCTAGGGTACTCTTTTTTTCTTCAATGGATGGGCGCCGAGAAGGTCTATTAATAGTATCTCTATCCCGTATTTGCTTAATAATAACTCTGTGCCTGACTTGACCACTTAAAATGTACTAAATCCGAGACATTCCTAGTGGGTAACGCTTCATTCCATACTCCTTTACGGGTACAACATACAACAATTGCAAGACTTATTACACCACCTACCTACAACCTACCCATCGTTTTGCACTTCACATTTTTCAATTTACTGTACTCATCGATAAATTGTGTGACAGTACAGTATTAAAATACCTTCGTTATAATATCCTTTTAAAAAAGTATACGACCTCACTCGTTCGGTCGTGATTCATTAATTCGAAAGAGTTTATTTAAAGAGATTAATATCCATCCAGTCGCCTTTTTGATTGTTTTCACTACGACAACCACAGCCTCAAAGTCGAATTTTGGACGGATAGTACGGAATCAACAAAACAAAACATCAGTTAAACAATCACCAATAAACCATCCAACGAGAAACGAAACATTTTTAATACGAAGTTTTTTGGTATATCAAAACATACTTCGGAGTGGAAAAGAATATTTAGGAAATCAAAGGGGAGATTTGGGGCTATTTAAAGGCGTTCGAAAATATCAACAAACACGATGCGGGCTCAACGATCATTCCAACTATATTCCATCATCTTACTTTGCTGCTTTTTCACATTTGTAGCTGCATGGCCTTGGCCAAGATGGCTACCAGAAATGGATTCTTTAATTGCAGCACGAGCGGACGACAGTTCTTCGAGCTCTTCTGCTGCTGGTAAGAATCTCACCATTAATTTTCCCAATGTTTACATACTGATATTTCAATGAAGACACTGCATCTGCCACTGCCACTACAGCACCAAAGTCTACAGAAACCGCATCAGCAACGGGCTCGGATTCAAACAATTCTCAGTCAGCAACGAAAACAAGCTCGGGCACAAATAAAGCTACCACTTCTGGAGCGAAAACGACATCAGGTTCTTCAGAATCGGGATCATCTAACTCCACAAGCAGCCATAAAAGTAGCGGTTTGACTTCCTACAATGCAACTTATGCAGTAGGGGGAATCTCAATGTTAACTCCCTCCGCTGCTTCTACCGCATACTTCAAAATTGGTGACTATGTTACCTTCGCCTGGAATTTTACATCTCTCCAAGCCACTCCCACCGCCGTCAACATTATGGCCACTTGTAAAGCCAACGCCCAGTTGTACACGATCGCCACGAACCAGACCGTTTCGAATTCCACACAAGCAGTTACTTGGGATACTGGTGCCTATCAAGCGACTGCTGTTGGAAACCCTCTTCTCACAGAAACTTACACTTTGATCATCTACGACGCAGCGAGCAGTATTAGCGCGACTGCTGCACCGGGGTACTTGTCTGTATTCAATACATATTCCTTTGGCATGTACGCACCACAACCATATACTCCGCTCAGCGATTGGGTATGTGCTACTTGCAGTGGTGCATTATCTGACATGGAGAGGAGCGCATTGAAGTTGATGTTTGGTATGGGTATCGTTACTGTGCTCAGCTTTACCTGGTTCGTGACTGGATTGGGTGTTATTTTGTAACGAAACAACACCAACACCAACAATAGGACTAATATGATTCCTATAAACTTCGGGCGTGTTGGAAGAAAACAGAGGAGAAGAATAACGATGAGATATTGGGGGGCATATGGGGAACATTCCTTTAGGCAATTTTTGAAAGTGCAAAATTCGGCTGGGTAATGGTGTTTGGGGGTTTGGGTGCATGTACACATTTTATGGATTTAGCACTTTGCATGCATGCATAGATAGCAGGGAGAAGATCACAACTACCTAATGAATGATTGAGAGCGAATTGCCATGTAACACTCAATGAAAAATGTTATATTTTGATTCCATTTTCGTGAACTTGTGCACGGTAGATCTAATCTGAGAAATCATGGGAAGTTGCTTCCTCAAATGTACAGAGCACAAATTGGTATATCCACCTATGTCTTCCTCTTAGAATATACATCTATATTGTACATTAGTTCATTCCCTATCCCACATGCTTAGAGTGGCCATCCGAATCCTCTCAGATCAGCTTCAAACTGAACCCGGCCCCTTTCTCAACATCTTCTCCCCCTCCACTCCCAAACACCCCACTAAAATCTAACACACCTCCTAGCCCTTTGGGAGCCTCTCCTCTCTGGGGAGCATCCGGTGTCCCTCTCCGCCTCTTCTTCTCCAATCCCGCTTTGCTCGGAAACGTTGGAAACATATCTCTACTTTTCATCTTCGGATCTTCTTTAAAGTATTCATGTTGCAGAACTTCCTGCGCAGAAGGTCTTTTCGCAGGGTTTAAGCTGAGGAGCGAGGAGAGCAAAGATGATCCAGCCGAGGTCAGAAAGGGGAATTTAGAGCGTAGAACCGAGCCTTGGGTGGCGGGGTTGGGATTTTTGGGGAGACGGAGAGAGCGTGCGTTGGGGAGGCGTTTGAAGGTGGGCCATGTGGATTCGGTAGGGAGGCCGAGGAGTTCGAATATTTTGGATAGTTGGTCGACTTCGTTTTTCCCGGGGAGTAATGCGTCATTGCTGAGCAGCTCGCCAAATATACAACCGACGCTCCACATATCTACACTCTTGCCATATCGTTCTTCCCCAAGCAAGAGCTCGGGACTGCGATACCAGAGGGTAACAACTAATTGGGTCATTTTGGGGGCCGGGTCGCCGCAGTAGCGGGCCATACCGAAATCGGCAATTTTGAGGACCCCCCGGTTGGAGAGCAGGAGGTTGGAGGTTTTGAGGTCGCGGTGAAGGATGTAGTGGGTATGGAGGTAGGCGACGCCTGTTGTAAGTTGCTGGAGGAGGAGCTTAAGTTCGGAGGGGAGGAAAGGTTCCGAGAGGGATGTGAGGAGGGTTTTGAGGTCGTGTTCGAGGAAATCGAGAACGAGGAAAATACTGAGGGGGGTGTGTATGTTAGCTATGGTTTCCTGTAAAGTGTGCAAACCGAGAAAACAAAATAGAAATGTAAGAATTAAACGGTAGAAGACATACTTCTCAATCTTACTCGTATCCTCCCCAACGACTACCTCTCTCAACCTCACAATATTCTCATGCTCACAATTCATCAACGTTTGGATTTCCCTCAAGCCCGTCACCGGCACCCCATCATTCGCATTCTCCATCTTCAGCCGTTTCAGCGCGACAACCTTCCCTGTCCGACTGTCCTTTGCGCGTGATACCCATCCATACGCCCCTTCTTCTATATCATTCAGCTTCTCATAATCCTCCACGCTGCGACATTTTCCCCAATTGGGCGCTGGAAATCGGAGTAGTTTGGCTGGTGGTAAATTGGGCTTTTGTACAGGCGCCGGAGAGGGCGATAAACGGCGACGTTTCGAAGGTCTCTCGGAGGAGATTTCTGATTCGGGGGGAGCATGAGCATGGATTTCTGCGGCAGCTTGCTCATCGAGCTTCCTCTGTTTTTCCACCTTCAATCGTTTCTTTTCTTCCTTTTCGCGTTTGTGCTGCAGATCAAGCGCAGCGTCTTCTTCGTCATTTGCCCAACGCGACTTGACTTTGCTCGACATAATTGTAGCGTGATGGTTATGCGATCTCAGCCTTCTGCAGAGTAAACAATTGAAGGTCAATACGCCCCTCTCGCGGATCCAACAATGGCTCTCTCAGATTCGACAAGACGGATTTTATTGAGGTCGCGGAGCCTTCCTCTTTCCAAAGATGTAATAAAAATATGTACTTCAGGAAATGCTACAATTTTGATTATCACCACAGATGTACAACGAAACCTTTTGGGAGTGACAAGGTAGGTTGTTGGTGATTTTTGACATCGAGGCTGAGGGTTCCCAAAATGACGACGAGGCCAGGAGGCGAGGCTTTGATTTTTAACTTTTTACACCTTTTTCTTATTTTACTCTTGCAATGAAGTTAAGAAACAGTCATTTGTGCCGATAACAAGACAAAGTACCAATATGAGGTCTAGATTACTGTTACAGTCGCGCAACTCTTTGCGTTATGTTGCAAAATGCAGATATGGAGCTTCATATTCGGCTCTGAGATGGTCTTCAACAGAGACGAGGCAATGGTCTACACCCCTTGCGAAGCAGCTTTCTGAAGCTATCACAGTATGCTTTTCCTGTTCTGTTTGATACTTCAGCACTTTGCTAAGGTAGTTTTAGGCTACAGGACCAATTCCTTTGGCATCGTTCATGCGGATGTGCTTGACGTCCGATGTAGGTGGATATTATACCTCGACACAAGAAGGGCGAGATCAGTTCGGACAAAAGGGAGACTTTATCACCTCGCCAGAAATATCACAGATCTTTGGAGAACTGGTTGGGATCTGGTTTGTGGCCGAATGGATGGCCCAAGGGAGTAAAAAGATGGGTGTTGAATTGGTGGAGATAGGTCCGGGGAGAGGCACTTTGATGGATGATATGTTGAGGGTGTGGTTGAGATATTCATATTGTAGTTCTGGATGTGGGCTAATATATTGTATAGACAATCAAAAATTTCAAATCAATGGCGGAGAGTATTGAAGCCGTGTATATGGTTGAAGCAAGTCCTGCTCTAAGAGATGCGCAGAAACAGCTTCTGTGCGGGGATGCGCCCATGATAGAGACGGAAACTGGATTCAAAAGTACTAGCAAGTATGCTGGTATTCCTATAATGTGGACAGAGAATATGCACTTCGTACCTTCTAGTAGGTTTTATGCGAATCCTCCCCTCTCACCCACAATAATTCTACTAAACCTCCCCAGGCGCGGACAAAACCCCATTCATCGTAGCCCACGAATTCTTCGACGCCCTCCCAATCCACGCCTTCCAGTCCGTACCTCCAAACCCCAACGCCACAGAGTCCACCACAATTCGAACGCCCACTGGCACTCATCCACTTACACCTTCGACCTCCAAATCATCCACAGCCAAAACTCCTCAATGGCGCGAAATGGTTGTCTCGCCCACCCCGCCAAATTCCATCCTCACCGATGTTCAAACCCCAAAATCCCTCCAAAACCAATCCTCTCCCCTTGAATTTCAACTCACGCTCTCCAAAACCTCAACCGCGCACTCACTCTACCTTCCTGAACTCTCTGCTCGCTACCGAGCCTTGAAGTCTATACCCGATTCGCTTATCGAGATATCTCCCGAAAGTCACGCTATCGTTGCAGATTTCGCAAGCCGAATCGGTGGTTCAAAAACGAACCCAAAAACTAATCCTTCGGGCGCTGCTCTAATTTTGGATTATGGTCCTAGTGATACCATTCCCATGAACTCACTCCGGGGTATCAAAGCGCATCAACGAGTTTCTCCCTTTAGCGAACCAGGAATTGTAGACCTCAGCGCAGACGTAGATTTCATAGCTTTAGCCGAGGCAGCCATGAATGCGAGTGAAGGAGTGGAAGTGCATGGGCCTATGGAACAAGGGGGGTGGCTGGGAAGTATGGGAATTAAAGAACGAGCAGAGATGCTAATAAAAGGGTTAGGAAAGAAAGATGATGAGGTTAAAAGTAGGGTAGAAGGAGCTTGGAGGAGATTAGTTGATAGGGGAGGAAGTGGCATGGGAAAGGTTTATAAGGTTATGGCTGTGGTCCCCGAGAATGGGGGAAGGAGGAAACCGGTAGGGTTTGGTGGTGGGGTGGTGGATTAAATGATTAATTTCAATGTACATATATATTAAATGCTTGACGGTGTAGCAAGTTACATTATGTAGAATGTATCATAGTCGTACAACATCAAATACCCAGTGTAAGTTATACAATGTACTCGAGTACCTCTGTAATCCTTTCTTCATTGTTTGAAAAAAATCAGAGTTTCCATAACTTCCTACTTGTCTCCTAATTATCGCAAATCGAAGTTCAAAATTAGTTCTTCCATTCCTAAGCATTATCAACCTCAGCTCGATATAGAGTGATGGCATAACAGTATTAATATCTGGATCATAAATAAAGATCCAAGAGTGTTTGTCTGATGTACTTCGTACTAATAATACTATAAGATACACAGAACCTACTTATTATCTCGACAAAAAGTCAAGGTGGGATGAAAAGGGCGGCAGTATCATGTGTAGATTTCAAGGGCTTTCTTTCATATAGATATTGCAGAAAATTGTTGTAGATGTACTCGAGTATGTAAAAAGAGATATCTATCTAGTAGGGGGCTCGCTTAAGTAATATACTCCAGTAGTAGTATCAAATGTAGGGTTTGAGATGGACCGTGACAGCCGAGAAAACTCCTATGAAGGGTTGAGGATATCACTGTATATGTACTAGATAGGCCGCAAAGCTATTGTAGCTTTTCAATGAATTGGTATAGAATAAATAATCTTTTGATTGTTTCGGTCTATTGATGCCTGATTTTCTGATATTGGATTTATAATCGTATTAATGTTTAGATATAGAGATATGTTGGATGCTCACTTAGTATAAGCAAATCAAATAAACTTTACACTTTCCGCGATAATAGTGACATTTGCTGCCGAATTGCACTTTTGAATTCACTTTTAGATTCACGCTTTCTCGGATCTGTTCATCTAATCTCATCTCCAAATCTAGTCTTCACCTTCACCTTCACTACAATCCTCACAAGCTTATAAATTTGCCATTACACCTCTTCAAAATATATCGTATTCTTTTATTCAATACCAAACCCAAGTAAGTTATATTTCATTCACTCATCCTAATGAATTCACGTTTCACTCGCCTATAGCCCAAAAATATCTAATGTCACGGTTTAGTACAATATCTGTCTCCATATTATTTATCGTTGCTTCTCATTTTAGTTGATCTGATACGGTATTTATTACATGTATGGGCTTCTCATTTTACTCGAGTAGTTGATCTGAAACCATATATATGTCACGGTGCTATCTAGCATCCTCATCCACGTCACGTAGGCTTCTCAAAATAACGTCATCTAGTATACCAAGTAAGATTGAGATTCTATAGATCAACAAAAGTCACAATATGAAGCTAGTTATCAGATACTAATGACAAACTAGAATCTACTATGTTTTTGTATTATTTCTACTAATGCAGATAGTCTTGATATTTGTTTTAAATAGACTACGCAACGAGTTACTCACGGGGCGTGTTATTGATCTAGTGGGTAACCCGTAGGTTTATTTATTAGATTATAGATTATATTCATTATATAAACTAATGAATTATTTATTAATTAAATAGATTATCTACTAATTTGTATAGAAAATCCACTAATTTGTAACCTACAGATGACTCATCAATTACAAATAACTCACAGAGTATATTGTTTTGAAATCCGATCCTAATAGATAACTCACAGATTGCGAGTTGTTTTTGCGCAGTCTGTTTGTCTAGTTTCTTATTAGTTCTAGTTGTATATCTATTAAGGATAGAAAAGTTTTGCTCGGAGCGAGATGCCAGTTGTATACTGCGTATACTGAGTATCTATACGAAGTTTCCTTCGAGACTAGATATCAATTCACCAATTCACTAATTCACTAATTCATTAACTAAATAAAGTCTATCTAGAAATCCTGCTAGTAAACTATTAAATTCTTTAATCTTTATTACTTTTTATTATATATCTAAAAATTATATACTAGACGGTTCTAGACTCTAGTATATTTATTTCAATGTTCTAGCCAATTATTAGTCCTATGTTTTAATAGCTAATCTATTTACAAGTAATTAGTAGATGTTTAATAAGTGAATTATAAATATTAATTCAAATTTAGGATATTAATCAAAACCAAAAAGAACAGAGTAGTAAGTACTACAGAGGGAATAGTTTTAGATGATTTAGATAGATATAGTCTGAAATCTGATTTATAGCTTGATCTAGATAGACCTGTAAAAGCTTGAAGTAATTAGGTCTTCTATTAGACATTATCAAATTTATTAGAGTTTAGATAGTTAGTTGAGAGCTACTCGAGTAGAGTGATTCGGAGTATGATTTGTAAATTAGATATTATTTACTCTATATAAGAGTTGCTATTGTTCGATTGAAGAAATCTTAAACGATTCGGATGTTATTATCAAAATATCAAGGAATAAAGTTATAATAACCCCGCTTAATAATACAATACATCCATTAATCAATCCACTAATCACCAATCTTCAAATCCTTAAATACCTTCATATTATCCCTAATAGCAATTTCCACAGGCAACCTCTCCATACTACTCGCCCCAAAAAACCCATGAATCCCCTTCGTCCTCGCCAATACATATTCAACATCTTGCACCCCCGCCACCGGTCCCCCATGACAAAGCACAATAACATCCTCTCGAACCTCCACCGCCGCATCTCTAATCTGCTGAATCACCTCCACACATTCATCCAAGCTCCTCCCCGTCTTCGCACCAATCGTCCCACTAGTCGTTAATCCCATATGCGCCACCAATACATCCGCACCCGCTTTCGTCATTTTGACTGCATCTTCGGCAGTGAAAACATAAGGCGTAGTAAGTAAATCTTGTTCGTGCGCTAACCGAATCATCTCAACTTCGTTATCATATCCCATACCCGTTTCCTCGAGATTCTCCCGGAACCGCCCGTCGATAAGTCCTACGGTGGGGAAATTTTGCACGCCGCAAAATCCGAGGGTCTGGAGTTGCGTGAGGAAGGTGGGGATGTGGCGGAAGGGGTCAGTGGCGCAGACGCCGGCGAGCACACCTGTGTCTTTTACTATGGGGAGGATTTCGGAGGCCTATGGTACAGTGTGAGTGTTGTTTTCCAATGAGATGCGCGGGTATTGGGATAAGGGGGTGGAGCAGTAGATGATAAAATACGCACCATCTCGACAACAACTTGATTAGCATCTCCATATGGCATAAGACCGGCTAGCGAACCACGTCCTGCCATACGAAAATGACCAGAGTTATATATGATGATGAGATCTGCACCACCTGCTTCTACGGACTTGGCTGAGAGACCAATTCCTATCTTTCGGTTAGTTTTTGACTTAAGGTTATTGGGTGGAATATTAGATGTGGACAAATGTATGATTTACCGGCTCCGGCTCCTATAATTATCTTTTTGTTTTTGACTGTATCTTTTAGTCTACTTAGGACAATATCGCGAGTTGTGGCTTTGGTCATTGTTATAGAGTTTTGATGGAGTCTTGTATACTTGGGTACTTGTGTACTAGTAGGATTAAATCGATGTATAGAAATGTCACGATATGATGATGTGAAAAGAAAGAAAATAAACTGGCTTTATATTTTTATATCTTTCTGACACAATATAATACTCGAGTATATAAATATCGGTTAATATCAACTAAAAGCATATAATACCCTGTCTACATTACCCCTCTTTAACCCCTCATTGTTATCAGCATTCATCTGGTTGAGTGCCGGCCCGCATATTAGCTGCAACTTGTACTTAAAGCTATTGTGGGGAAGAAGTTAAAGTCATTGTTTTACTAAGGAACTGATTCATTTATTTACGAGTATTACAGAATTGGATGTTATTGGCTTTCTGCCTTTCACATCAGTCCTCGCTTTATAAGCTGGGTGCATTCCAATGTATGTAGCTAGAAAACGGAACATTATAAATGGTTCGGTCAAGCTGCCGTAGTACCGTAGTTACATAGTTGCACAGCTGATACAACTGATCTATCAAAAAGGTACTAGGACATTTCATACATTCCCTCTTCCCTATAACAACTTCAAAAACTTTCAGCTCTAGCTCTTCTCACAGTGATTGACTACAACAAATACCTAACCACTATAACTGCCCCTATACCCACAAACCATGAGCAAAATGTCCAACCCCACCATCCTCCTCCTCGGAACCCTCAATTCCAAACGCGAAGAGATCCTCTACCTGCGCCAGCAAATCCTCACTCACTCCCAACCCCACACTCGAATTCTCCTCGCCGACGTCGGACACAAGCCGACCTCTGATCCCGCAATAGACATTCCCCAATCCAAAATCCTTTCCCATGCCTCTACTCGTATCTCCACTAATTTTCCCACCCTCTCTCGCTGTGAATACATCGCGCACATATCCAACTGCGCCACCAATCTCGTGCGCGAACTCTTCGAGAAAAGATCTTTTCATGCGGTTATTGGACTGGGTGGATCGGGAGGAACTTCAGTATGCGCTTCTATTATGCGCGACGCATTACCTATCGGATTCCCCAAATTGATCGTCTCGACGATGGCGAGCGGGAATACAGTGCCGTATGTAGGAGAAACGGATATCGCAATGATGTACAGCGTAGTTGACATTGCGGGAACAAACTCGATCTTGAAAGGAATATTAGATAATGCAGCGGGAGCGATTTCAGGGTTAGCTCAGGCGTATTGGAAGAGATGTAAAGAAGAAGAAGAATCGGAAAATAACAAGCCGAGAAAAAAAGGAATAGGATTAACTATGTTTGGAATCACAACACCATGCGTAGAGAATGTAAAAGAAATTCTAGGAAATCACAACAAGGAAGAGTACGAAATATACATATTCCACGCCACCGGAGCAGGTGGAAAAGCCATGGAGCGATTAATCCGCGAAAAACGCATCTTAGCCGTCCTCGACATCACCACGACCGAAATAGCCGATTACATCTGCGGTGGCATATTGTCCGCGGGACCCTCACGACTATCCGCCGCAGCAGAGATGGGCATCCCTCAAATCATCAGCGTAGGCGCGTGCGATTGTGTGAATTTTGGGCCGCGAGAATCGCTTCCTGAGAATTTTAGCGAGAGAGTGTTGGTGCAGCATAATCCGGACTTGACGTTGATGCGAACGAATGCGGACGAGTGTGCTGCGATTGGAAGGTTTATTGCGGCGAAATTGAGGGAGAAGGCGAGGAGGAGGGAGTGCGTTAAGGTATGTTTGCCGAGGAGGGGCACGAGTTTGTTGACGGTGGAGGGAGGTCGGTTCTATGATGTTGAGGCGGATAGAATGTTGTTTGAGAGTATTAAAGATGGGTTGCATGGAACGGGAATTGAGGTGTTGGAGAAAGACTGCGCTGTTAATGATGAGGAATTTGCTTACTTTTTGGTGGATCAGCTTATGCATCTGATTTCGAAGATATCGTGAGGATATGGATGTTGACAGAGGAGACGTGAATTCATTTTATACCCCGACAGAATAGCCAGCTATCGATTTCTTCTACTCGAGTACAAGAGTTTGCATTTCCGAATGCACTTGGAATATGCTCAAAATACTATTGTCCAGAATCCCCCTCCTTTATTGCATATCTGCTCGATGTCTAAAGTATATCCAGATAACAGGAGAATTTGTCCATGCGGGATCAGGCGAGAGTTGTTGGACTGTTACTCACGGTGATACAGATTCGAAAAAGAACTAACGTGTCGTTCTTGAATAGAAGCTCTATTGGAGGTATGCTCAAGAAGAAACAGGGTATAATATTCGCTATCAACTCGACTATCCAGTAAGATTCTTGCATCACGATAAACTTTTTATCGTCGCTGATCCATGCGAGCAAGGTATAAATATGACTCCCCCTCTCACATTCATCATTCGTTAACTCATGCACCACTCCACCCCCTCCTTAGTCCATATTCGCATAACATCCAATGAAAACACACACACCCTAGGTATACCCATCCCATCTAAACCGAACGTTCACCTATCTAACTCCAATAGAAGTACAGTACTCGAGTACACCCACAGAACATAAGTTCAAGCTCGATGCCTAACCCAAAGCCAAACCAATTCGAATAATTCATGATTGTTTTTGTCCCAACTCCAAATCACCTTCATACTCATCATCCCAATCTGAACCAAAACCGACAATCTTCCTGCCTACGAAGATCCCCACAGCAGTTCCAATACTAGCAACTAGAAACCATCCCTCAAACCACGTGTCCACAAATCCTGGCTCCAATGGACTACCCAGCGCATCGCTTACCACGCTTTTCATCTCCGATGGAAGGTTACTTCTCAGAAGTAATGCGCTAGATATCACATACATTGCGCTGATTTGGGCAATGATGAGTGCCAAATTGGCTTGAGCCTGGTAGACGAGCGAGGGAGAGATTTTAGTGAGCATATGGAAGGTCTGAAGTACAGAGTTGAAAGAAGCGAAGAGGATTATGGCTGATAAGAAAAAGGATATTTGGCGAGACCATGCCAACTGATCGAAAGTTGGATTCACGTGCTTGGCAAATAGAGAAAGAATACGATTAACCGGATCTGTGGTCGAGGAACTGAAGGATGCAGGATCGGTTGGTAAAACAAGACGCCTAAGTACGGCCAGAGTAGTTGTTCCAATGCGATATATACAGTATACCGAAAAGACATAAGAGATAGGGGTGAGGATGAATTTACCGAGTGGTGAAGAGGAGCGTTGTTTTGATGTATAACGGTTTTGCAAAATTGATAGCGAGGCCGAAAGACCTCGAGCCATAGATGAAAGTCCAGATGTTTCCAGCTCCAGAGACTTCAACTCTTGTACATCAGCGTTCCCCCGTATACTTCCAATAACCTTTGTCATAAATCCTTCAGCTGGTTGATCATCAACTTTGCGCCGAAGAGCTCGTAATCGACTTTGTTTTGTAGCAAGCATATCATTCGTAGCGTCTAGGCCAGCTTGTTTCCGCGCAATATCGGCTTCCGAAACAGGTTTCTCCTTTGCGCCAAATGTTT
Source organism: Sclerotinia borealis F-4128 (assembly GCA_000503235.1). Classification (NCBI taxonomy): domain Eukaryota; kingdom Fungi; phylum Ascomycota; class Leotiomycetes; order Helotiales; family Sclerotiniaceae; genus Sclerotinia; species Sclerotinia borealis. The sequence continues at coordinate 33,782 of KI628670.1, read as the reverse complement.
GCCAAGGGGCAGAGACAGCTGCAAAACCAGAAAGAAGTGCCATTAAAGAGATACCAATGATGCCAACTCTATCCAAGCAAGCCTCAGCAAGGCTTTTACCGGGTACAGATGCCATTGTATGGATATATGTTCCCGGTATCCCTTTCCCCAGCCACCAAAATCCCATTAACCACATTGTAAAACCAACAGCTTGAAGAAGCCAGGAGGTTATGGAAAATCCGTCTTTTTTCGATGCCCTAAATTTCCATCCAAACCCAGTAATAATCGATTGCAATTCGAGAAATGGTATAAGAACAACGAGTAGAAATAAAAGTGTAGGAACAGTTATCTTGAGCGCAAACGCCCTCGCCGCAGGATTTAGATAATTCGAGATTTCGCAAAGGATCAATTCTGCAAGAACTGTCGCCAATGCAATCGTAGTAGAAAATGAGATAGCGATAGCTTTTCTCCTCGCAGTCTTTTGGCCATGTTCTTTATGCGATTGTCGCAAACTGGGTGGGGCATCGCTAGGAAGGTAGTGAAGATGATCTTCCTTAGACTGTTGTAGACCAGCTAGCAAGGGAAAAAGCTTTTGTAGAACGACGAGACTAACAACAAGAAATGTGAGGATTAAGGGGACTGAAGAGAAGGCGAGTGTCGAGAATGATGCAGAACTCAAAGAGCGATTCTGATGACCTGGCATGACACAGGCGTCGTCGCATTTATCGTCTGGAAGTATGGGCATTGATTGCATAGGTAGACTAGGTAGACTAGGTAGATTAGGTAGGTAGGTAGACTTGGTATCTACCTTTACATTATAGAAATCGATTCTCATGAGGTAAAGCAAATAAGATTTTCCATGTAGTTTGATAGATATGGTTTCTGTCTATTTGCATATGAAACTGGAAAGGGCGATTGGATTGGCGACCGCGCGTTCGAAACTGATAAGATTGTGATAATCTTCACGTGATACCCCGAGCAAAGGAGGGGGTGTACTATTTTAAGAACGACCCCTCTCAAAGCCCACTTTCCTTGTTAGACTAGTAACTAGTTGGAGTTGCAGACTTTAATCTGTGGATCACCCTTAGACAAGACTATAATTAAGCTAAATTTTCAGACGCTATTAATTCTCCTGTTACAGTATTTACCATATTATGTATGAATCTGTATCTGTCTACTCGTATACTACAGGATTGTAAGTGTGCCCTCCTAGTCATCTACATTTACAATGAAAACCACAATTGCAGTCAGATCAATTACAAATCCGAAGTAGAAACAGACCAACCGTCAGGGGTATCCGAAGCAGAAAGATACAAAGATACATACAGATATGGGTATCTGAGTATCGCCGTCCCTGAATGACAAGAACTCCTTGCTTTAACGCCTACCAACCCTGATACGACTTAGCTCGAGGTAAGTAAAAGTATTGACCAATTTTCAATCCCTTTGGATATATCGTATATTTTGCCGGGTCGACAGATCAACAGATCAACAGGTCGTATATCTTTCAAGATGATGATGCCATCGTCATGAAATTAGGCGACAAGTCCGACTTGTGGAATCGTCTGCATTACCGAAGTAACCATATTCTCAATCTCTGACTCTGATACATCCTCCTCCCTATCGATGTTAAGAAGCTGGAAACGATTTACCAAAGGAGTCTTCTTCTTCGTGGCAGGAGGATTGTCGGAATGAACACTTTGACGTCTCTCCAGTGGGGCTGCACATTCATCATGACCCCATTCGATTTTTGAACCTTTGTATGTGCTGAAGAAGAGTTAGCAAGCCCCAGAGTGTTGGTTGACCCCAACATACCTGCGACTCATCATGCAAGTGCGAGCAAACATTGCATTGTGAACAGAGTTTGTCGAGATGTAAGCGTTGGAACCATTGAATGTAACCTTGATTACAACGAGATTATGGATATGCTCGAGGTCATCACGGATAACTTCCTCGGTATGTTTGGGGTTGCAGTTGTGAATGACAAGGTTCCTTGTAGCTCCGATGCCTACTTTGTTTGCAACATGGCCCGGTAGTATGAATTGCCTATCATTCCATCGGATATCGACCTACTGTATGTCAGTTATTCGGGTCATGATGCAGGTTTAGAAAACACACCCTCTTTGATCGGATATACAAGTCATTACGTTTGACATGGCGAAAGAACTCATTGGCATGGGCTTGTTCCAGGAAAGATACACTCGCAGCACGATCATGAGTGCGAAGATAGATATCCAGCAACATTCCTCCCCTAACAGCATCGCAAATGTCTGCATGTGTGGTACCATCTGGGAGATTGAACAATAGTACAGTGCGCTGGGCAAATTTTTCATGAGTTGGACGTTGAGGCCTGGTCTGCGAATTGTTTCCACTTTCAAAATCGAAGGTGTCCATACCATCTGGACTATTAAATTGGTCGTCGAAACCATTGGTATGCGAATGATTTGGGAAATCTTGATACCGGAAGGTATGATTTTGGAAGCTTTTGTAGTCTTGAGGACGACGGGGAATAAGTGTGCCATTTCGAGGTGTGCCATATGTATAAGCTTGGTGGCCGTTGGTGTCCTGAGTCGATGAGGGAGGAATCTGTGTCATGAAGGCAGTACTGTTGTCGGGATCTTCATGTGTCGCAGGAATAGTCGAGGTTCCATTCTCATCAGGGTTCGTATCATCCTTGATCAAGATCTGCGGAACTGAACTCAGTAACAGAAATAGGTAGGTGCCTGGACACCGCGATAACTTCAAAAACTCACATTCAAAGTCTCCTCTGCAATCCCACCTTTATAAAGGTTGCGTCGCAGATTCTCTGAAACATTGAATTAGTCTCTCATATCTATCGCAGTGCGATCTCACAGATTGATGAACAGGTGGCATACCATATTCAAGAGTAGATTGTATCTAGCATATGAGTATTAGTTGAGGTTTGTGTGAATCTACAATCTGTAAGATGCTTACTTACCAGTTCATTATGAACTTTCTTGGAGATTGTGACGGTATCGGATTCATAAGAGGTAGTAACATCACTGTTCTCCGAAGTATGCTACACATAAACAATAAGCATTCGATAACTCCAAATATCTCTTGATAGCTATCGGCATCAACATACGAATTGAGCTCTATTGTGGGGTAAACGGGTCAGTGATTGCTTCACGCAGCTAAGACATTTCGTACAGGGTATGAAGTAGATCATTTACCTTCTCAGCAAAGTCTCCAAATAGATCTTTTCAATAGTTACCATAGAATTATCAGTTGCCATCTTGAAGGAGATAATTATTTCGTGTTGAATACAATCAAGTATTCAACACACGTTCCTCAAGTTGGATGAAAAAGGAATGAATTTGACAGATGAAAGTTAAAGTTTTAAAGGTTTCTCAACTTGGCCTCCCATATGAGTTAACAGTTGGTTCGGGGGGGCCAAGCTAAGCCAAAGAGCCAAGACAAACCACTTCGTTTAAATATTTAAAGTTTTACACCAATCAGGATTTGTTTTAGCTGAATGCAACTAAACTTTAAAGCTTGGACAGAGAGGAGAGGAGAGGAGAGGAGTGAACATATCAAAGTGGGTTTGATGTTTGATAAGCTTACCTTACCTAAACATAGATTAATAATACCCTCTAGGCAACTGATATGATATGAACATAAGATGACTCCTATTTGAGTTGAGTTTATATTGAAAACACTACCTATATATAATATATATAGTCGGATACGAAATGCTCGGATACAATTGCGAGCAAACTAGCCCGGTATCAATTTCCCTATGAGTCTATCAATATCTATATAAAGTATTCCGATATCCGACACATTGGATGAACCCCTTTTGATGTAGTATGTAACGAGGGGAGGAGGGGAGGAGGGGCAGCTAGATTGTAGATTGATGGATCCGAACTATTTTTGCAAGGAAGACTTCGGAGTTCGGACACCGACCTAGTACCTGCTTACCTGCAATTTTAACCTGCAGCCCTAAATGGAAGGTCATCTCTTTTAAGCTTTTGAGTTGATGAGGTTATCCAGATTAGGTGGATTGGGAGATCGGTGTGAGTGAGTGTTTATATTGTTATTGTAATTATTATACTATATAGTTGGGTCTCAGTGAACACAGTATAATCGATCAGTAGTGTTGAAGATATAATACATATAACCGATCAGAAGTGTTGAGGATATAACGATATTGAAGTCAGTAAAGTGAGTGAAGTGATCCGGGGGGCGGCCAGCACTGAGTGGTGTAAAAATGTTTGACTTTCTAGCAAGTTGCTGGTAATGAACAATACAAACAAACGGTTGGATTATGAGATTAGCTATATATTAGTTTGTCTAACTATTTATCTTGTTTATCCAGCTTTGCTCCTCTGTTTCTTTGATCTGTGGCTCTTTGTTTGGTATACTTAATAAGCAACTGCTGCTAACTAGAGACAACCTCCTCTACCCTGTTATACAACTAACACAACCTTTAACGATATAAATTAAACCGCCAGGAACCCCTCATCCAACCAATTGAATCCCTATCGCCCATCTACCAACATCCTCACCAACTCCAGCATGGCATCCCCAGCCCAATCCCCATCCACCCCCGCCCCCAACACCCAATCCGTCACCCAATGGCTCCAAAAAACCGGATACCCCAACGGAATCCCAGACTTCATGCACGACTACGGATTTGACTCCGACGAACAAGACGACGCCCTTCATCTCCTCCACCAATTCCGAAACGAACAACAAGCATGGGAGAAAACGCACCACCACAGGCACGAGAAACCGAGTCCAGAACGGGTCAAAACTTCTAGCACCGTGTTGGGAACGAGTATGCTATTTCGTTCCTCTTCCTCCTCTGATGCGTCTCATGTTTCGAACAACAAGAGGACGGGTATTGCAATGCTGTCGTTCGATGAGTGGCATCATGAGTATAGCGTTTCGAAGAAACGTACGGGTACGGGAACTCCCACTTTCAAGGGAGACAAGTAAATAAAACGATATTCTAAATATCCCAAAACAATTTCGAAACAAACAGCGAGAAGCATGGAAGGAATCACACAACAAGGAACCGAGATGAAACTATCTAGTAGCAAAAGGACCATGCTTAAAAATCGACGGATATAATAAACTGCACTTTCTATCTTTCCATCTTTCCATCAATTCACCAGATGTTTCATCAAAATACACGGGAAAGACAACTCACAAAAGGGACATGACCTCGAGTAACGTGCTTTCTTTCTTTGGCTTAGCTGGGGGTGGTTAAGGCTTGAGTTGAGTTGAGCCTTAAAAAGTGATGTTGGTTAGCACCAGTATAACATAACAGAACAGAAGAACTTGCATTAATATATTCGAGTAAATACTCGCTTCACCTCTTCATAATCATACTCATATTCCTACTCCACAAATAAAGTGATACAAGTTCATTTTAGCACAATATAATACATACGCACATACTACCCCCGCCTCACCTCACCTCACCTCATCGAATCTCACCCCCATCTCCAAAAGAGAAAGCAATTCAATTCATCAATCATCTCAGCCCATTCCAGCCAAGTCCTTCTAAATAAGTCCTCGCAACAAATGCCATCTCACAAAACAGAGTACGAGAGTGAAGTTATTTATGCCTTGATCTTAAGCTTTGATGCTTATGTTTCTTCGTCATGCATTTAGCATACTTGAGTAAACCCCGCCCCAGCATCACGGTCCTTCCTTGCCCTGTTCCACGATCATATATCTGGATAAGTTATTGATGAATAAACCATCCTATACAAAGCCGCCATCCATTTCCATTCCTCCCCAGCCTCTGGAATCTTATATTTTCAAATGACGATATCTATGCAAGAGGACTAGGATTCTCAGTCGGCGAATCTGTGATTTCGGTCGCTGGTGGCGGTGGAGCGCTCTTTCCAAACGATCCTCCACCAAAATATTTGACAAAATCTTTATTTTCATCAAACGGTCTTGGTCCCAACAACCTCACCATATCATCTCGACCCAAGACCTCCTTACTCAAAAGTTCCTCGGCAATAATTCCCACTTCAGCCTTCTTCTCCTCCAGTAGCTTTCTACATTTTTCATATGCTTCGTCGACGATGCGTCGAACCTCTGAATCGATAATCTGGGCTGTGGCTTCGGCAAAAGGCTTCGTGAGTTGATTTTCTTTATCGGTCTCGAAATGAAGGGGGCCGAGCTTTTTAGACATGCCCCATTTGGTGACCATAGCGGTGGCCATCCGAGTAACTTTATTGAAGTCATCGCTAGCACCACTAGTGACGGTCTCAAAATGGAGTTCTTCGGATATACGTCCACCAAGAGTCATAGCCATACGGTCCATAAGTTGGTTGACGTTCATGAGATAAGTGTCGCCGGCAGGAAGGTATTGTGCGTATCCAAGGGCGCCTTGACCACGGGGGATGATAGAAACCTTGAGGAGTGGATCAGCCCACTTGAAGTACCAACCGCAAACGGCGTGGCCTGCTTCGTGATAAGCGACTGTCTTCTTCTCTTCCGGTGATAGAACGAGAGATCTTTTCTCGAGACCACCAACGACACGCTCAATGGCTTGTTCGAAGTGCACTATGGCGACAGATTTGGCCTTTGTTCGAGCAGCTATTCCCGTCAGTACTAGTACTAGTACTAGTAAAAGGAAAATAGGGGAACATTATTACTCACCAATCAAAGCAGCTTCATTGACACAGTTGGCAATATCAGCACCAGAGAATCCAGGAGTCATGGCTGACAATCGTCCAGTCAAGTACTCGATGTTTTCATTTGTGACAATCTTGCCCAAGTGAACCTTGAAAATTTGCTTTCTACCATCCATCGTCGGCCTGTCAATAGAGATATGTCTGTCGAAACGACCAGGACGCATAAGAGCTTGGTCAAGTACATCTGGTCTGTTAGTACCAGCGAGAACAACAATTTGCTCAGTTGTGTTGAAACCATCCATCTCAGTCAAAATCTGATTGAGCGTAGCTTCCCGCTCATCGTTTCCACCTCCCGAAAAGCCACCAGACTTTCCACGAGACTTTCCAATGGCATCGATCTCATCAATGAAAATAATACATGGAGTACTCTTTCTTGCCATGGCAAAAAGGTCTCGAACCCTCGATGCTCCAACACCAACAAACATCTCCACGAACTCGGAACCACTGACACTGAAAAACGGTACTTCAGATTCGCCAGCTGTTGCCTTTGCTAGTAATGTTTTACCAGTACCTGGGGGTCCAGATAGAATAGCACCGCGAGGAATTTTAGCACCTAAGCGTTGGAATTGCTCCGGTGTCTTTAGGAAGGAAACAAACTCCATAATTTCTAGCTTTGCTTCGTCCATACCTGCGACATCCTTAAATTTGACCTTTACATCAGTCTCGTGATTGAATTGCTTTGCTCGACTTTTCCCCATTCCAAATATGCCACTATTACCTCCAGCGCCTGCTGAAGCTCGTTTTGACATGAAGAAAACAGCACCGATGAATAGAAGCGTAGGACCGAAAGTGTAGATGAAGGCCCATGTATCCCCATCACTAGCGTAACTAATTGGGATTCTCTCCGAGGTGGGTATTCCTAGGTCGTTTTGTGCTTGTTCCATTCGCAGCTCAAACCCTTCAGCCGAACCTATTGAGAAATAGTAATGAAAGTTGGGGTTCCCGGCCGGGGTATCGGGATACATCGACGCTGCCGCTTCGGTGTGGAGATCAACTCGAACCTTCTGGCTATTAACCACTGTTAATCTTTTGACCAATCCTTTATCAAAGAAGTTATTTCGAAATTCCTGGAATGTGATATCCTTCTTGTTCTCCCCTGGGAAGATTGTCTGCCATAAAAAGTATGTTGCGAAGGATCCAATCAATAAGGTCGTGGTATCAAGTTTCATGTCCGACGGATTACCGAAATTGAACCCTTCCTGCTTGCCACCTTTCTTTTCGCCCTGCTTGCCACCCTGATTCTGGCTTTGACCCCCCTTCTTGTCGTCCGTAGGAGGTTTGAGCTCGTTTGGGTTGAAATTCGTTCCTTGTGACGACATGTTTTTCGAAGCTGACCATGCCATCTTCAGCACTAATGTTGTAAGTTTTGCCGCCTGCATCAAAGTTATCTCTTTACCCTTCACTTCGTGCAACAAATCTCTCGTCTCGGGTGGTGCCCCTGTCCTTTGCATCATCCGCATAGCTGCTTTCATTTTTTTGGCTTGTCCTTCTCCAACTTGCATAGAAGTAACCAGTTGCTCTAGCTGCTTTGCCTCCTCCTCAGTCAATCTCACATACCCCTTCGTTAAAACCGGAGCCTTTACATTGTAAGATTGTTCCGACCCAAGGGCGGGTTTGGCGGGTAGCTCCGCGGGCTTTTGTTTTTTCGACTCTACCTCCGACTCATCCTTCTTCTTATCCTCGTCTGGCTTGGGCGGTTGAGTGGCAAATGTGCGCACCCTCTGTGCAGCTATCCGCGACCGTAATAAAGGTGCAGTCGATGATGTACGAAGAGAGTTTCGTGCGGCGGATTGAATCGTGGTCTGAGAAATTTTAGCCAGAGAGCTGCATTGCCGTAATATCGATGTCATGCTTGGCTAGAGCTGTTTGTATGATATTCGCGAGATGAACGTGGTCTGAGTCACTATAATTGACTTGCCGTGACTTCGACCACTATTTGACAGAGTTGGAGAGTATATTTCGAGGTGAGTTTTGTGGTTGTCGGAGTTAGAGGTGGGAGGCAAATCATAATGATGCTTCGATTAAGCTTGGATGATTACGAACACTAGCGCAATTTGGTAACGAAAACTCCAATAAATGGGTATATTCAATCTCAGATATTGGGAAATATTCCCCAACTAAATTTATGGAAGTAGCATCAAAATAAACATTTGAGCTTACTGTTCCACATCCATAAAGTTGTTTGTGTGTATTATTGATACAATCCCGCGTATATATTTCATAACGGAACATTGATACATTGATACATTGGTAGGGCATATTGAAGCCGTAGTATAATCCGAGGAGAGTAATAGTTTACACCCATTCCTATGAAACTCTTGAAAAGAAAGACAATCACCCCTAAAGCCAGATGAATCCCCCCAAGAAACGCCATAATCACCATGCTGAGCGAATGCTTAATGAATCCATAGTTTGTGTCACTTCTAGTCCTCCCTATGCCCAATCCTATTATAACACCTATTTACCTCCAAACTCCTTCATTTGAACGCCAGAATCCATAGACTACATTCCTCCCCCTTGGTGTTGTAGATGTGCGTTATTATTCATGTGAAGATTGGGATCACCCATGACTCCATTCTCGAAGCTTTGGTATGCGCCTCCGGTCATCTCTGCCCAGTCCCATTCGAGGGTCATTGGCATCTGCCAGAGATCCTGCGGGACAAAGGGCTGTTGAAAAGTATTTGGATTTAGTGGAGAGTTGAACTCATTGCCGTTTGTAAAGCCCTGAACACTTCCAAACGGTGTCGCCATGTTTTGACCCATGAAATCATTCCCAGAAGCACTATAATCTGGCTGCCAATTTGAGTTCGGCGAAGCTCCTTGCATGGGGCTATAACCATTCTGTAGATTCAAATGATTGGTCGAGTTAGGAGAAAAGACCCCAGGCATAGAATTTGGAGCATGATTCCTGGGAGTTTGTGGCTGACCAGCCCTAGACATATGTGACGGTTTAGCCGAGTCATCGTGACTCTTGCGCTTTCTCCTTGAAGATGTCTCCTTTTCTGCTTTGTCCAAAACAACTTTCGCAATCCTTTCAAACTCTGAACAGACCCCCAGCATACGCTTCACACCTCCATTCTCTTCCTCGGTACCCAGCATGGAGAGGAAGTTGACAACAAGGTTCATAAGACGTACATCAGAACGCGCCCGAGGGTCTTGGGGATTTTGTAGAATGTTGCCGAAAAGGGTTACAAGTGCAGAAACTGGGAAATAGAGAATAAGCCTAAACATGTTAGCTTGTAGCTGAGGTCGTGAGCGAGTCCAACTTACCAGACACAAGCAAAATCGCCTTGGGGAACATATTTGATGAGATGTATTGAAGCGCGAGCAGCAGAAACGCACAAGGCGGCGGAAGAAAAGACACGGGGATTTAAAGGTCTGGCATTCAGTCCTTGAATAGCATAGTTGGAAAGACGGCTGGTCCAGTATCCGTGATGAACAGACATTCGATGAATTGTGGTCAGGCAATTATAGTAAGCAAAATGAAGAACGACAACGTGAAGAATTAATGGAGTATGTGAAGCCTTAATCTCATGCTCTGGACGGAAGTCGACTGGGATACTATCTTTCCATTCCTCAAGTTGAGAATCAAGCTCTCCTATGGTGTTAAGGAGCTCTCCATCAGATTGTTTCGAAGCTTTAGTCGAATAGAGCTGCTTGTATACCTTGCTCTCAATGGTTGAAAACTCACACATTAAGCGAAAAAGGTTAACCTTTCCTTTTCCATCGGCCAGAGGAATATTGCCAATATTATCTTCAGGGTCGGCACTTGGTAGTTCGACATTCATATCGTCATCGTCCTGTGCAGGGGGTCTTCCCGAACGTAAACAAATGTCTTTGTCTAGCATGTAGCCTATCCAAAACACACGTTTGCGTTGCTCGATCTCCACTGGATTGAGATTGAAGCCAGATCCACGTTTATGGAGTCCAATACTGTGCGAAAGACGAATAGCAGCTGCTACAAGAAAAAATGAAGGCTGGGGATTAGGTGTACCCTGCATGAACAAGGCCATTCCCAACAGCGCCTGTACGCTTAAAAGATCAGTGTTTCGCATGGTGAGCTCGGTGAAGACACCCATGGCATTTTTGAGATAGCCCCAAGCTTTCGTGTCTTCTTCCTGTGGCACGAGATGACTCATAACACGAAGACGATGAGCGATGGCAAGTGCACAGTTGAGACTTGCCCACCATCCGGAGCCATCATAGGGGTCACTGGAGTATTGTCGGTCGACTAGATGCATGAACGTAGGTTGGTGGAAAAGTGGAAACATGCAATTAAAATTCTCGAAAAAGTCCTTGAGTAAGGATACGCACTCGTTTTTAGGGGGTAGTCGCCTCCATACCGGGCGTGCAAACAAATCTGAGAATACCTCTGGCTTCCAATACATCATCTTGTTGTCGTCCACCGAAGCGGATGAAATCATTTCCTGGAAGGATGCGTCGCCTGTTTTCTCGTTGACCCATGAGATCCCTTTTGGTGAAAATATAGAGAATCCAGACGAGGATCCTAGACTTGTCAGCAAAGCCCACTCCCACCCAGCAATATTCCATACCTATATATCGAGTTTCTCCACAGTTGTTTGTAACTAAGGAGCACATCATATCTGAAAGCGCCTCGACAGGCTCCTCTTTTTCCTCACTGTCCCGATTCCTACTAGCTTTACTATTGCGTTTCTCGGATTCTTTGTTTGATTCCGGTGATGCTATGGTACTTCGAGGGGTCGTTCCATTCGCATCAACCGGACCGCCTGGAGTGCTTTGAGTCGGGGAAGCTACACTTGAACCGGGTACAGCAGATGCTCTGCGCGAAAGGTTCTTTTCCTGTAATATCTTCTCCAATGTTCCCAGATCCGTTCGTCCGCCATCTTCTTCGCTAAGGAGACCTAAAACGTTGTTCGTCAACCATTGTAAATCCGAGCATTCCCGGATAGGTGGGACAAACCAGATAGCTTTAACAGACTTTCCATGCGACCTAGACGATTCTCGAGACCCTCAATATATTTCGCTCTGTTCGGAAATCAGCGGCCATATAAAACAGCTCATTTACCTAGAACTCTCACCCTTTTGGTGGATTCCTCTTTTTTTCGACCTGTGTAAAAACACATTCTGTTTTATAATTGATGCAGTGCGTACAAGCCGGTAACTTTCCATCGCACTTGATCTTCTTCTTCCGGCACATGTCACAAGCCTGCCGTCGTCAGCCCTGTTTACCATTTCCCTCCACAGAACATTGAATCTTACCCTCGCTATCCTCCTCCTCTTGGCCTCATTGCTTTCGTCGAGAAGGCTCCCATCACCGAAAAGCGGACCGGTCAAATCGGGTAATGTCGAGATCGGTAAACCATCTGCAGTGTAAGCCCCGAATATTTGAGGCGGGAGATTCATCAAGGGTGGCGCCGAAATCTGGGGCATAAAAGTATTGTTGTCGTGGTGCATGGAATCCATCATTGATGACTATCTCATAGTAAAATGATTGACTTTGATGAAAGGTGTAAGTAACTAAAGTCCGTTTGACAGGAGGTATAAATTGGTTTCGTATTCGTACAGCTTCTGGTCGCAATCGCTAGGGACTCGGAGTTCTTGATGAATTCCCGCTTAGTCGCAGCGTACTAATTTTTGCATCTGGGCTGTGTATTGGGTGCCGAGCTTTTTCTTTGTGACTGAGGCGCCGTTTGTGAATCCTGAAGGGACAGCCTGATGACGGGTAAAGTGGTGATGATGCTGAGATGATAATATCTGGTGGTTGAGGTCGTTAAGTGGTGGTGGCGGTGGTGTTGAAATAAAGAGTTGATCATGGAAGTGGTAACTACAAGTTCTACTAGGTATAACTATAAATGTATGGGTTGGTTTATCGAGGGGTCGTTTCGGCGGACGAGTTATTGTTAGCCTGCCTAGCTTGCCTTAATTGATGTCTGAGCTTTTTTGGATAGATCTATCTGATCTGGCATGATTACAAATTAATTAGTATAATAAAGTACCAGGTACTAGGTAGGTTTGCAGGTATAAGTCCAGGAAAAGGTATAAAGGACCAGTAGTAATTAATGAGAAATACTCAAATGGAAAACAAAGGCATTGTCTTGACAACTGAAATCTTGTTATAAAGTGTCATCAACAAACCAAGAAGGAAAGATGCTTCGATTTACCGATTCGATCATCTCACAAATTCACAACCCAAATCACCACATATTCTATTGGTTATGTATATACTCGAGTACCTAGGACCAATCTCTTGTTCCTCCTTCAAGTTGTACTGTATGTAGCATTAGATTACTTTTACATTACTCAAAGGCTTTCCATCACATGGCCAAATTGATCCAATATCTTTCCAATCTTCCAATTTTTCCAATCTTCATTTCATTTGTGACCCAATTCAAGTACCACTCCATCAAACCCGATAGTAATACGGTGACAAGTTCTAGACGCCATACCATCGGGCCAACTCGAGTACGTAGTGTTTATATGGACCAGTGAGTTCTCTAGAAGGGTTTGATCTTGTTACACTACTGAAACAAGCACTATGAAGGCGGCCCTATCTTTGATCAATAACCACTCTCGGTATCGAGTTATCTTCGCTTGGACTGAACTCAAAAGGGTACATATTACTGCAGCATCATACATACACAGCCACTCTGATGTTTTATTCACTACAGTACCAAATTTGGGCACTTTCTTTTTCTTCAAATTCTCACATTAAAGAAATATCACCGTTGCACAATGCGTTCAAGCTTCAAAGTCGCACGTCGGGTTTCATACATAGAGAAAGACATTGTCTTTTATCCCGCCCTCTGATCTTGTATTCCTAGCCATTCGCTTGATGCTACAAAATGGCGCCTATATTATCCAACAAGATCATCAAATTTACTCCAAAGAAAAAAAAGGCTGGTATCAGGTATATACTGATATCAGGAGAAATGGCTATCCTAGATCGACTACTCCCTCCCTGAGTGTGTCGAGAGGCGTCATAACGCAAGAAGCAGCAAATCAGATAAAGCTTCACGCGCTCATTGGTATCAAAAAAGTCCTGCATATCAGGAAAAAAACGCCAAACCCAAATGTAGAGTTACAGCAGATATCCAAGGACATTCCAAAGAGGTGCACTCCAAGGCGAAATCTCCACAATATCTACGAGAAAGTAAAAACCTTCACATGTATCCATGCCGGCGACCCTTCACACGAAATCCTGAACAATCTCAGGAATGTCTTATTTCAGACTTCTTCTGTAAATCTTGAGGCGTGTGAACCATCCTGTGAGGGATGAGAACGACCTAGAACGTCTGGTCTCGGCGGTATAGGTCCGGGTGGTTCTGTAAAGGGGCCATTTTCTGTAACTGCAGTTCTTGCCGGGCCTGGCCTCATGACCGGGACTCCAGAGTCTCTGTTTGAAGGTTCGAGAGGTGGGCTTGGTTGTCCTCCAAAGAATCCCTGAGAATCTCGGTAGAATGAGGTGCCACTCAAAGTATTCGGGTTAGGGATAGCTGGTACCCCAGATGGGTAGAACGATGATCCGCTCATTGTATTGGAGATTGGTTCACCATAACCATCGCCTCCATGTTGCAAAACAGAGGGAAGCTTCTTACCAGATACCCTATAAAATCCTTTCTCACTGCCGGCCGAGGAAATTGTATTAGTTGCTGTGTTTTGAGATGATCGGTTATACTTCGTCAGGTTGGCCAGCGCTGCAGGGACGGCCATAGCGAGTGATCTGCGCTCCGTCATGCTACGAGGAGCTTGGTTAGAGAGATCTCGGGATAGAGTTGCAGGATCGCTACCATCATTCCCGCCGACCCCTCCACCACCGGTCATCGTCGAAGGAGGAACACTTCCAAGTGATAACATCCCACCTTTCTTCTTCTTCCATCTCAAAACAAACATTAGAAGAAAGAGTATTGCGGCAACCCCAGCTATTCCACCAACTACGCCGCCCACTATTTTGGACGTCGTTGGTGACACACTGTCATCCGTTCCATTGCCACTCGCGCCGCTCCCAGCAATGGCAGTACTGCCTCCGGATACCGAACTAGTGCTGGTACCTCCACCGACATAGATGATACTGCTAGTAGTCGACTCTGTTTGAGATGGTGAGGAGGATGACGAGAACGAAGTTGAACTTGAGACGAAAGATGTAGACGTAGCCGAAGAAAGAAATGAAGGTGATGACGAAAAGGACGATGTTATCGTCGAAGCAAAAGTTTCGAATGAGGACGTCGAAGTTGAGTCAGCAAAAGTAAGTGTGGTAGTATTAGTTGTGGATGATGAACTAGAGACTGAAGAGGAAGTGGTCGCATTGGAAAACAATGTTGTGGAGCTTGAAACCGAGCCGGAAATGGAGACCGACACCGAGACGGGAGTCGAGCTCGGGGTTGAGCTTGAAATTACTAATATTATTCTATCAATGCATTGTTCATAGGCAATTTTTGGAGAAATATCTTACATGTAGTTGAATTAGAATTAGGAATGAGCGTAGAAGAGCTAGTGGAAGGAGTGGAAGGAGTGGAAGTCGAAGTCACATCAGTGCTCAACGGTATTGATAGTATGATTTGGCCAGACGATGTAGCTTGAGCCCCGAGATTTGTAGAAACCGCAGAAGTGATATCCGTACTTGAAGAGGTCGCAGGTGTTGTTGTTGCAGACTGTATATTCAGAGACGAGTAATCACTCGCTGGAAGGGTCTGGACCGTGAAAGTCGATCCATCGCTATTGACATCCACCTGTTGGACGACCGATATTGTTTGGATAACTTCTGTTATGGCGGATGCCTCAGCCGTAACCGTTTCAATTGCTGTTTGTCGTTTGCGTAGTTTTTGGTGCAAGTTTAAATGATTGTGATGAGATGGCCCGTATGCATACTCGTGTCTGGCCAGAATGAGTGATGGCTCAGCGTCGTTCATGGCGCGCCCTTTATTTGCAGCTGCGTCTACAGCGCTCAATGGGTACCTGATATTCAAAAGAGTGACTTCCGCCGACTTGGGACGGTGGTTATTTACAACTTCGTCGTTGCCCTCATTGCCGTCATGGAAAAAGAGGGTTGTTGTTTTTGTTTTTGTGTTTTTGTTTTGTTTTTTTTTCGTTCGTTCTCGTGAGGTTGGGGGGAGTAAAAGTGATACAAGTATAGATTTATTAGTTCACAACCGCAACTTTGCATTTCGCTCAGGTACAAAGATCAACTTTGGTTTAGTCAGATTGGCTAAGATTGGCTAAGATTGGCTAAGATTGGTTGGTATGGGACACGGGCCAAGACCAAATCTCGCTAGAGTTACCTTTGGTCCTTTTGAGAGGGTTCGTGAATAGTTAGGCTGACGAATTATCTCTCTTTATAGATTTATATCCTCAAGGATTCGAGTGGATAAATTGAATCAATTGACCAATTATAATGTGAGAAGAAAATTAAATCGAATAAAGCATAAGGCTTAATAAACTAAGGAGTAAACGTAAGTCTTATCTATTTTGTCTTTATTGGCCGTTTTTCATCTCATTGGTTTCGTTCTTCAAATGTTCTACAGGGGCTCATACATGACATGATTGATGAACATCTATGGAGTATGATAAGTCTACTATCGGTATAAGATGAGATAGATGAGGTGATGACTTGTTAATCAAAGTAGTTGTGGAGCGATGCAAAGAATACTACTCGAGTAGCACCAGTACTATACATATACTCAAGTACCTATATATATATATATATAACTCGTATAACTTTACTTATTATATAATCTCGGAGTTACGTGCCCCCTATATATGTGGATAAACACTAGAAGCTAGATGTTCCGTACTGTATCAAAAGAGAGACAATCACATCATCGTTCTGCTCATCACATCTGGGCAAATCCAAAGTTACTCCTGACATGAAATTTAAGAGGTATTTTGGGTACGAGTAGGAAGTAGTAGGAAGGAATAATTAGATTTTACTCAAACAGTATATATAGGTAGGATCAGACTTATTAGTGGGATACTTTAAGCAACAAATAACTCACTCATACCTTGACCTGAATTTTTATAAGAATGATTTCTTCTTCAAAGATCTCGTTTCGTTATGAACCATAAAAATTGCATGCATTAGTGCCAGAGCTTTGATGCGGCGGTTGCAACTCTTGCCCAGTAGATTAGGGGCGATTCGCGTTGGTGGATGTCTAATCTATTAGACCAAGACGACTTCAAGAGGCCAGACGGTACGGTAACTGATTTCATTGTGGTAATATAATATGGTATGGTGGGAGAGGAAAAGGAAGAGAGGAGGAGGATTTCATGAAGTCGATACAATGAGTACTGATATATAAGAACATTTGAAACAAAATTGTCAATCCATCATCACCAACAACAAAGATCATAAATATTTATGAAGTGATTATTTTAGAGTTACTCAGTCGTAGTGAATGTGCATAAAGAAGAACTTGCACCCCTGACGAACCTTTAAATTACATTTACGAGTAATCATCTACATACAAGTAAAAACATCAACGATAACAGTTTCTTCCTATCTAATTCACGAGCGCTTCTCTTTCCAATAAAGTGTATGTACTCAATTACTTGCAACTGATAAGTCCAAAAAGGAGTCATGGCTACTCTTGCTCAGTTGGAAGCAAAAGCTCGACAGGATCGACCAGAAGTTCCAACAATAAGATATCATACCCCGCCCCCACTTCCACCTCGAGGAGAGTCTATTCAGGCCCCTCCGCCATACACAGATGATGATGCGAAGAGGAGCGAATTAATATCAGAGCAATGGCGTTCAAATGATCCAAGATCATCTTCTACACATTCTTTAGTACCTTCAGAATCTGACCGAGATGGCCGTCGCAAATTATTACTCGTGTATATTCACGGTTTCATGGGCAACGAAACCAGTTTCCAAAGTTTTCCTGCTCATGTTCATAACCTTCTGAGTATCACGCTCGGAGCAACTCATATTGTCCATACCAAGATCTATCCTAGGTACAAGTCCAGAAAAGCTATCGATTTTGCCCGAGATGATTTTAGCATTTGGTAAGTACTCCTCTACACGTTATGTTACTATTCATCGCTGACTAAGGGTTGTTGTCAGGTTAGAACCCCATGAAGATTCTTTGACCGACATCATTTTACTCGGTCATAGTATGGGAGGGATTCTATCTTCGGAGGTCGTCCTTCAAGCACCACCTCCTCCAGCGAATCGTCCCTTTCGCCATAGGATACTGGGAACAATCAACTTCGATACCCCATTTCTAGGTTTACATCCTGGGGTTGTGGTTAGTGGAATTGGGAGTCTTTTTAGACCCGCGCCCGATCCTCCAGGTTCTGGAAAAGGGTCATTGTCACCCACGGGGCCAGGTTCACCATCGATAAATGGCCCTCTATCTACACCAAGTCTTACAGGCACTCTCTCAGATTCGAGTACCATGTATCAGGGGAGTGATGGGCAAAGTATGACATCGTTAGCTACTCCTCCACCAAATGATCCGTATTATAACGCTCCGTTCCCCAACGATATCAGATTAGCGGAACGAAAAGGATTCAATAATTTCCTACATTTCGTCAATAAGCACGCCGAGGGTGTTGGGGCAAAAGCGAAATTTAGTGGTTTAACTTCTGCAACATCACAATACTTCATGTCCCACTTAGAGTTTGGAGGCTGTCTGGCAGATTATCCTGGCATGATGAATCGATACTCCAAGTTGCGTGCCCTAGAAGATGTTGATGAACTCACTGGGCGAAGCAATCCTGTCAATCAAAACCAGCAATCCCGTAGGAGATTTATTAATTACTACACTGCGAGTACTGGTCGGCTCAAGAAGCCCAAAGAATCTGTTGTTGGAGAATCTCTCAATGACAACGTTGCCGCATCGGAGGCCGGAATGAGTAATCTAAGTCTAGATAATTCAGGAAATCAGTCTCCAATATCAGTTGAGGATACAACTCTGACGAGTGATAATATTGATTTAGCCGATGGCATACATGTGCAGCAGGTTGAGGAACAGATGGAAGAGCTGGGTAATAGTTCAGGAGTTCGGGATGACGCTCCACAATCACCAGAAATGCGACACATCGATTCAATGCCTATCGACGATGATATAATCGAACCTATCGCAGTTTTACCACATGCCGACGAAACAGAAAAAACCAATACTACAACACAAAGAGTACCCACCGAACCTCCACTCCCTCCTATCCCTGATGCGCCGACGGAACCACAACCAATAGACTTGGCTCTTTACACAGATAAAGACTCTCGAAAAATTGCAGAGAAAGAACACAAACGCGTTGTAAAAGCTTACAATCAAGCCTTGAAGGATCGAGAAAGTGCTCTCAAAGATCGCCGCAAGTTGATTGAGAAAAGAGAAAAGAAAGCTCGACAAGAAGAGGAGAAGCAATTGAAGGCTCAAGAGAAGCAGAGCTTGAAAGAAGACAAGGAGGCAGAAAAGCGGCAAGCTAAATTGAATTCCAAATTGCCCAAAGAAAGAGAGAGCGTACAGAAGGCGGAGAAGACGGAGAAGACAGAGAAGCCGAAAAAGGATAAGAAGTTTTGTATGCTACCTCCGGAGTCTGGAGGAAAGAAAGACGTCTGCTGGGTCCGAGTTTATATGGAAGGGGTGGATGAAGTCGGGGCACACTGTGGTCTTTTCTTCCCGGGACCGCAATATGAAAGCTTGGTTGGAAACGTAGGTGAAAGGATTGAGACATGGGTGAAGGAAGATGCTACGAAGAGAGCAGTCCTCTCCAGACCTTAGGTTCCACGATACGACTTCAATATTTATTTCTGATTGATACACGTAACTACATGGGTGAAGACACCCAAATCGACATGGTAACTTTACAGATAGGAAATCCTCAAATTCAAGCAAGGCTTAGTTACACTTGGGCAGAAATATTCTCCTATTTACCGAAAGTTATAGGGTGAAAAGGCCTTTACAGTATGGAATTCTTTATTTAGGGAGCACAGCTTCATCCTATCACAAAATGATTACGGCCCTGACAGATCTTGATAACAATAGAATTATGTCACAGCTAGGTATCGTTGTGCTCCCAGTTAAATGTTGATTAAATATTGATATTGAAAACAATCAAGTTGTAAGTGGTCAGCATGTGATTGGTCGGTCAAAGTAACAAGGATCTTTCATCCTCCCTCTCTTCGAATACTAGTTATTGTTGGCGTCATTCAAAGTTACCCCACACTTCGCCAAGGGACTTTACATCTCGTTTTGACCGCCTTCCAAAGTATATAAAAATACCAACTTACCTTCCTATTCTCTTACTCTCCTCAAGATCTCCTGTGTATATATATTTCAATGCCTCAATTCTCCCTTTCAGATCCCCAACCTTTTGAATAACACTATCACAATGACCACTCAATCTTCCAATCCATATTCGCTCTCGCTTCCTCTCCCACACAACTCTGGCTCGAACTCCCCTCCAGCTACCCAAAATACTTCCACAACAAAGTCCTGGCGCAATAGGTTCAATTCTTTAGCTCCCAGTAACACAGATCCTACATCACATAATACAGGAGAACTGACAGAACATACTGGTCTGCACGCAGCGAATACAAATGCGTTTACGAGAAGCGAGCATATCCCGAAATGGTATAAAGTTAGACTATTCAGAGGCATGGTTAACGATGTGAAGAGGAGAGCACCGTTCTACTGGAGTGACTGGACGGATGCTTGGGATTATAGAGTTGTGCCCGCCACGATTTATATGTATTTTGCGAAGTATGTTGCTGATTCACTTAAGAGGCGGATCTCTCATGTGTTGAGAAGAGAAGTCATGAAGATGAGCATATATCTATATCGGAGCATGGTCGTTAATAAATAGCTAATCATATGACAGTATATTACCCGCACTGGCTTTTTCTTTAGATATGTAAGTCGGTCCTGTCAAATATACTTGAAGAGCTTTCCTGACTACAAATTACAATATAGGTTTACAAAAACGAATATGAGTTATGGAGTCAATGAAGTACTACTTGCTTCGGTCTTAGGTTCAGTAGTCTTTGCAGTATTTGCCGCTCAACCGTTGGTTATTGTAGGAGTTACGGGACCAATCACGGTTTTCAACTAGTATGTTTGATGACATGATGGTGTTCGATGCTGATTTAGGTAGTACTGTTTACGATATCATTGTCCCTACTGGGGCAAACTATTTTGCATTTATGGCATTGATTGGATTGTGAGTAAATGATCCATTCCACTCTTTGTTACATCTGCAAGGACTGACGGAAGCAGATGGTCTCTATTGATGCATTGGATACTCGCCATTACCAATTCCTGCAATGGACTCCGTTATGTCACTCGTTTCTCTTGCGATATTTTTGGATTTTACGTAGCCTTCATCTACGTCCAGAAAGGTATCCAAGTCCTCACTCGTCAAGGAACTGATGAATCATTCTACCTTTCCATCGTCATCGCACTACTCGTTACCATCATTGCATTCTTGTGTGGTGTTATTGGAGACAGTCCATTATTCCAACATTATGTCCGAATCTTTATAAAAGATTACGGTACACCTCTCACCATCATCTTTTTCACTGGCTTTGTACATATTGGTAAGATGAGAGAAGTAGATTTGAGTACACTACCTACAAGCAGAGCCTTCTTTCCAACAACCGATAGAGGATGGTTTGTACATTTTTGGGATGTTAGAGTTTCGGATGTGTTTATTGCTATACCATTTGCTGTTTTACTTACAATCTTGTTTTATTTCGATCATAATGGTGAATGATAACCTTTCCAATTCTGGTACGAATATGCAGCCACTGACTAAGCACAGTGTCTTCTTTGATGGCTCAAGGAACAGAATTCCCCCTCCGCAAGCCTGCCGGGTTTCATTGGGATATCTTCCTCCTTGGCCTAACAACGGGTGTAGCCGGTCTGCTGGGAATTCCTTTCCCAAATGGTCTCATTCCGCAAGCCCCATTTCACACTGAGTCTCTTTGCGTCACCAAGCTTGTGGCAGATACCGACGAATCAGGAGACTCAAAAGGTCATCTTAAATCAGTCACATCCCACGTCGTTGAACAGCGCGTCAGCAATCTAGCCCAAGGTCTCTTAACCCTAGGGACCATGACTGGCCCCCTCTTGATAGTCATTCATCTCATCCCTCAAGGCGTTCTGGCAGGTCTCTTCTTCGTCATGGGCATTCAAGCTCTTCTCGGCAACGGCATAACTTCTAAAATTATTTTCCTTCTCAAGGATTCCTCGCTAACCCCTTCATCCGATCCCTTACGACATCTCCCCCGGAAATCCGCTATCTGGATGTTCGTAGCAATTCAACTTTTTGGCTTTGGTGCCACATTTGCTATCACACAGACAATTGCGGCAGTGGGTTTCCCAGTCATTATTTTGGCACTGATTCCGGTTAGGATATGGGCGCTGCCAAGGTGGTTCACAAAGGAGGAGTTGGGGGTTCTGGATGCGGCAACGGCGAGCCCGTTTACGATGATCAGTGTTGGGGGCAATCATGGAGAAGTGATCGAAGAAGATGGGCTCTCTGCTAGTGCGGATGCTGTTGAGGAAGGTATGTTGGTGGGTGGTACTTCGGAAGAGGATGGCGGAAATGGGAAGAGAGTATTGGAAACGGATGGAGATAGTGATGAGGGACGAGCTGAGCGAGGGGAATTTCAAGCTAGTGGCCCCGGGACGGGAATGACGAGGAGACGGGAGAGTTGGAAAGGGGAAGGGAGGAGTGGTGGATTGGGTGAGGGGATGGAATTGCAGAATCTGGGCATTAGTAGAAGAAGTGTTAGCAAACATCCAGAGTAGAGTGGATATGTCATTTAGGAGGATGTTGAAGAATATATCCATCAGTGGGTAACGAAGAGTTGCAACTGAAGTTGCAAAGCTGGCTATATATTAAAGATATTCTATTGTACAATTGAACGTTTTCGCTAACCCTACAGTAGAGGGTGTAATGATCTCGTCTGCCTGGTAATTTTGACCCTGAAACATGCTATGCTCTCTGAAATACCTAGTTAGCTTCGTCACATTCATTTAACACTAACACGGAGAATAACAGAAGGAATCGTAAGGAAACTGACGTCCTCAAATTTTCTTTCTCTTCCCATCTCAATATCATCTGCATTACTCGTACTCAAGTACATTAGTAAACAAATTCAATAACCAATAATTTAATTACCAATGCCTGCCTGCCTACCTATTCAGTCCCTTCCAATAATATATATATATGGGATTCGGGGTTTTGTTATTCACTTTTCATTTTAGAGTTTCGATTTTGGAGAAGAAGAGTATGCAATTTTTTGGTAGAAGTGGGAGAGTAGAAGGAGGGTCCCATAGTGAATAGGGGTTACAATCTTATAGAAATAGTTGTAGGTCTCGGTAACACTGAGGGCGGTGAGATAATGGGAAATGTAGACTCTGGCGGTATAACATTTATCCGGCAGCATTTATCAAACCCTTACTTTTCAAGTGCTTTTATGCTTTGTCACTCTCACACTATTACAGTAACAGTAACAGTAACTTATCACGTCACACACCCACCACTGCAACAACCAAAACGCCGGATGATCCAGCTCTTGAGTCTTGCCTTCTCAAGGTCAACCTTTGTGCTTTGTTGTGAATGCCCTTCTATATCTATGTCGAACTAGGATTGCAATAATACATGGCGCTCAAGGATTCACTACACTGTCCTAGGGTTCTAGTATGTTTTTGAACCTACCCAGGCAACCTCCAACAGAAACATCCAAGATATGTGTTTTGCTCAGTCTCAAATATGAGGTTTCTTTTACCTCTCTTACTTCTAGCCTTAACCCCTAACTTCACATGGTAGCCATTTAAAGAGCCAATTGACTTATTGATTATGGAACTACACAATGGCCTGGATCCTGATTCTTACCACTAGTACCAAACCATCACAGTGCCAACTATCATGATACCAAGTTCTCAGTCAGTTCTGGGTAGAGCCAAATGAAAAGCTTCAAAATCCACTTATTTGGATTCTGGATGTCGATACCCACTTATTGTTGCCGCCTCCCAAGCCACCTGTCTTAGAGATGTATTTCCTAGTAGTAGGAAAACTTGTACCTCCGCATTGGTCTCACGCGCGAACCAATTCTTCAGATCAATTGCCACCAATGAATCAATGCCGTACGCATGCACCGGTTTGTCCGCATCCACATCATCAACATCTAGACCAAGCACTTGCGCCATCTTGGCTACAAACCATTCGGTGATCATGGCGCTGGCTTGTTTGTCTGATTTTGTGCGCCGGAGAATACCTGCACGATCCTTTTCGAGTCTTTTTTCTGCACTGGTATCCGCCGATTGATTATCTCCAGGAGGCAATCCTATTCGGAAGAGTTGGCGGAACAACGGCCTGTGGATTGCATGATGTAAATCGATACCTTTAGCCAACACAGCCGCCGGAGTTTCGAGACCAACGAGAACTTGAGCTTGTTCATGGGTCAGTAAAGGTAATGCTGGGTCGCAGTAATACTCGAGCAAGGCAAGCAATTCATTCTGGCTAATATCCATAAGGTGACCAAGGCGACGCATACTAGCAAGAAGAGCCTCATTTTCCGCGACAACCCCTTCTGCTACCATCAATCCCAAATCGATCGAAACAGCCTGTTCGCCATGAGAAATTCTATGGTGGGCTAGCGCATCCTTAAAAGTATTCCCTGCGGCGTAGTTGGCCTGCGCACGCCCGCCTACAATACCGTTGAGAGATGCAACAAGGACAAAAAAGTCAAGCCCAGTAGGAAGTGTGGCGTGCAAATTCCATGAGCCGGTTGCTTTTGAACTCGTCCCAATCATCCAATCGTCATATGTCATGTTAGGAAAGAGGTTGTCCTAAGGTGATCGTGTTAGATCAAAGTCGTGCAATCAACATTGTAAAGGGAGCAAACAAACCTTTAGAGCAACTGTGGCTTGTATACAACCTCTGATTGGGGGAATATGATCTTTGAGTGCTTCTATCACCTGTTTTAGCTTGCTCAAATTACTTATATCCACGACCGGTGCAGCGACAAATACTCTCTGCGAGATAAGCTCTGCGACGAGATCTTTTGCGGCGGTTCCTTGCGCACCTGAGCGTGATAGTAGAACCAGATGTCGCGCGCCACGGCTGACCATCCATCGTGCGAAACTTCTCCCAAGACCACCAAACCCCCCAGCTATTATATATGACGCGTCTGAGCTAAATTTATACTTCGGTCTGTTCTTTACGTTGGCCTAAATTGCGATTGTTAGCTGATTTAAGAAGTTCAAAAAGGCTCAAAAACACACCATTATACTTGTAAGGGGGTTTATCTCAATGATTCTTTTCCCCATCTCCTCGGGATCATGAAAGTGTCGAAAAGCACTCTCTACTTTATCGACATTAAAGACAAGGAGTGGTTGAGGGGGCTTCAGAGCCAGTTCAAAAGCCGTTTTAATCGCTCGCTGGAATGTTGCATGTACCAGTCGAGAGTTCTCCTCTAACGCGTTGATCAAGTTCACTGATGCCCTTGAGATATTCTCAAATGTCCTTCGTTTTCCTAGCAGCGATGGTCTTTGTGAAGGTTCCATGGAATTTGATAAGCCATTATCGATTAAACGACCAAATGGCGCAAGACATCTGGAGAAATCGAAAGAAATGCCATGGCTTCCTTCCTCCAACGGCCCAACGATGATATCGGCACCTTTACCGTTTGTCCTGCGATAAATTTTGTTCAGAATGGAACTATCATTGATATCAAATATATCATTCTCGGAGATCATATATTCCTCACGAAGAAGTTTTCGGCTCGAACTTGAAGAGACCGTAACCAAGACCTTTGCGCCCAATCTTTTTGCAAATTGTACTGTCATCTGACCTATGCAACTTGAAGCTCGATGAATCAAAATTATTTCGTCTTCTTCGATCCTTCCAACTTCAATGAGCGCTCGGTAGGACAACCATACCGCTGTCGGCATCGAGGCAGCTTCAGCAAAGCTCATATGCTCGGGAACAATAGCGATGGCTGATTTTGTGGTACGAATAACAGAACTAGCCGCCGAAGTAGCAAGAACACAGACACGATCACCAACTTTGTGACCTGGTTCGCTCCCGGTGGCCACAAGAACGCCAGCACATTCAGTACCAAACCCTACTTCATTTAACTGTCCGCTCGCGAGTAAATGGTCACGGAATGTCAGACCAATTGCACGGACTTGTATCAGGACTTCATTCTTGTTGAGGAACGCTGCGTCGAAGCATTCTTTGTCACTTGTTCTCAATCCATTCAAGTGTTTCCAGATGTCCCGGTGACCCCAAATGGAGAGAGACAGGAGGGCCTTTCTCAAAGTTGCAGTTGAGCATCTGCCGAGGTAAGATTACTTGAGCTATCGTCCTATCCATTTCCACGTTCTCAGAGACTCGGCAAATATGAATCTTCCCATCGGTAACAACATAGTTATTTTCCATATTTTCCACTGATGAATCAATGGTGCGTTGTAAGAGCTCGGAGATAAGGCTTGCAGTCTGCTCTCTCCGGTCGTTTTGATCTAAGGAAACAGTCACGAATTTGCGGGTCGAGTCCTCGGACATCAATGTACGGCCTAGGCCAACAGCAAGGTGGTGTTGTGGCTCTACTGCGTCAAGCAAATGTGCCCGAGTGGCCCATATAGTCTGTCTTGTTTGTATCAAGACTGACTGCAACGCGTTGTAATCAAATTCCAAGGTGCCGTCAAGAAAGGCGGCATCTATTTCTGTGAGGAAGATAATTACTGAAGTCGCTGTCATTTCTGTGTCGATCAGCTCCTGCAACGTGGCTATTCCACATGACAATCCTTTGATCTCGGAGACTTTCGATGCTAGGAGCTTTGCCAAGACTTGTTGTTCCTCCACTTCACTCTTTACGATGATGCTAATGTGCATGGATGGCTTGGTTGTTTCTCTTGCTGCTGAGCCTGTCGCCCTCGAAATTATAATACTGCTATATCGAGTCGATAGTTCCTCTTGGCCTGGGATCTCGACGTCGACTCCCGAGAAGCCAGCCCGCTTCAACCATTGATCCCATTGTGAAACGGTCAAACATGGGCTATACAAAGATCTTTGTTCGTAGTTTAACGGATTCCACCACCCTTTCAAAAGCCCGAAAGCAAAACCAATAGGTACAGCTTCTGGTAAAGTTGTTTCAAACAAAAGCAGTCTGCCATCAGGTTTGAGTAATTTTCTTATATTGCGTAGTGACTGGTCAAGGTTGTCAGTCGCGTGAAGAACATGGGATGCAACCACTAAATCATATGTCTCAACCTCGAATGATTGCTGCATTGGATTCTTGGAGATATCACAAACTTTAAAGCGCATTTGATCGGCATATTTGAAGAACTTGAGTTGTGCCTGGCTGAAGAAACCAGGTGAGATATCTGTGTAATCATAAGTCGACCATTTCTTCACACCACCACTACTCATGGCGTCCAGTAGTCGCAATGTTTGGCCGCCGGTGCCAGCGCCAACCTCAAGTATCTTCATGGACGGATTCATGAAAGACAAAAGATCAATATACTGCGATGCGGGATACGCGTGATGGTCGTTCGCAAGCATTTTTTCGTAATATCTGTCTGCTAATCCATCATGGAACATCAATGCAAGAGGGTCAACCTCAGCAGAAAGCATCATCTTGAGATTTTTGCCGATTTGCATGAAAAAGTAGCCATCAACTCCCTCATTCTCGATCTCAGAAACTAGTCGTTCTCGAGCATCTCTATCATCCAGAAACTGCCGGACTGACTCTTGTACAACCAATGACTGGTTACCTTGAAGTTCTGCTTGTTGGTACCTCAACCAATTAGTATAAGCACTCAAGTGCTCTGATAACACGATTGCGGGATGCTCGTCTAAGAACACTATCGCTTCCAGTATGAAACAAAAAATCGCAACGACAAGAGATTGGTATTTTTCGACGGCATCGACTTCTTGCTTCGGTCTGTACTGAACACAGTAGAGAGATATCTGCTCACTTGTCATTGTGTGAAGATCAGGTTTCCAGACGAGTTTTGTACAAAGAAAGCGGGGGGTCAAAGTGTGGCCAATCTTAGCAGGCTGGCTGCTGCTGATGAAGGTTGTTTGAAGTCCGTCTAGAAAAATGAGTGGGATGTGTGAGCCTATCGCCGTCGCTAGCACATCAGCAGATCCTCCACGATAGCCTTTAAATGAACATCTCGCTGCAATGCTGAGTCTCCCCTCATTCAATAAATTTCCGCTGCTGCAATCGATCCAGATGCTAGAGACATGTACAGGGACCATAGTAGGTAATGATTCTCGATCTTGGGCCATTAATGCTTGCTGTAAAGGCTGCGCTAGACCGTCCAGTGTGGCAGGATGGACTAGATAGGAATTCGCAAAACATTTAGTCGATTTCTGCTTCCAACTCTCTGTGTTGACATGCGCCACAGCTTCTCCGTCAATGCCAATGCGCAAGTGTTCAAGGTTTTTGAATGCTGGCCCATAGCGAACTGCTATCTCCTCAGGAACATCGTATGGGTTACGATCAGGACCATCGCATACGCGATTTACCGCAGCAATCCAATCCTCGGTCGTCTCGCCACGTTTCCAGATAGCCGATGAAATTACCATATCTCGATCTTTGCTGTCGAAGACAACGCGAATAAACCCACTACAGCATTCAATATAAGAGTCATTCTCCAAAACGAAAAGGCGAAATTGTGACCACATGGAAAGATCGGAAGATTGCGACGGTCGGAACAAAGTAAGTTGAGTTTCTATCTTCTCAACATTATGTGGGAAAGCGATGGCATGAGAAAAATTCGCGTTCTGAATGCTTATTCCAAGTAGCGAACTGGAATCTCCAAGAAGCTCTCTAACACCTTCGATGGCCATTACAATCATTCCTGAGGCAGGAAAGACAATTTGCCCAGCTGCTTGTGTGGTTGTTTGTTCGCCAGAGTTAGAAGTCTAGCAAAGGCCTCGGCAAATTCGACGAGTGATGTTAGATTCTTGGCCCAGTATTTGGCTGAGGCAAGGCAAGGCTGGTTGCGGCCACTATATCGCCAGTTACAGAAGAAATCATCGGTACAAGTTTTGGGCCTGGTATTGCTTTGATCTCCCCGATGGATTCAATATAGTCTTTTTCTATCGCCTTCATGAAGCGAGAATGATATGCCATGGGAACACGCAAAATACGGGCAAAAATCGCCTTCTTTTTCAGCCAGTTCTCAAGTGTTGACAGTTGATGCAAGGCGCCTGTCAATGTAATACTCTGGGGGCTGTTCACACAGCCAATTGCGACATCCAGCTCTCCGTAAGTACTTTGTAGCTGCTCGAGATAGGGAACTATACTCTCTTTCGGGAGACCGACTGCCATCATTGTTAGACCTTCTGCTTTTTCCGCAAGCTGGGAAGATAGCCGGCCTCGATGATATGCAATTTTGACGGCATATTGTTGTGATAAAGCACCAGCAGCATATGCCGCACCAATTTCTCCTGAAGAATGACCTAAAACCAACGAAGGGACAATTTGAAAGCTCTTTAGTAAATCCACAATAGCTAACTGGAGACATGTAGTCAAAGGTTGACTATAATCCGGTCTGTCGATATCAAGTGTGCTGTTGACGGCAGTGACTTCATACAGAGACCACTGACACCCTAAGTGCTTTAAGTATTCATCAGATCGGGTAAGGTTGTTCCGAAAGCTGTGGTAACAGAAAAGCTCGCGACCCATACAAAGATAATGAGCTCCTTGTCCCGTGAAAACGAATGCTATGCCCCTGCGGATAGTAGAGGCCTTTACTGGCGCGGACGTAGTCACATCTAGCGTTTTGTCGGCTACCATGAAGCTTCGCCACGGGAATTCGCTTCTTTTGACAGCAGTGGTATATGCTAAGTCTTCTAGTTGAGGTGATTGGTTCCTGACATACTGTTCATATGCCTTGGATAAATGTTGGGCTCCCTGCTAGTCTGCAGCTAACCAGGTAATCAACTTCAGTGGATCTAAGATTTCGTTGTTACCGCCATAGCTACTTGACATATATGAAACGCTTCTTTGTCCGTTCGAGCCGCTGTGATGGTCATTTCCGCGTATTGAAGGTGTCGTTCGGTGGAAACCAATGACATCATTTTGTTTGAAATAACTGTACGCATCGTCCAGAATCGCAACCGCATTTGTCCTACCAAAACCAAAGGAATTAACCTATAAAGTTAGAATTTTGTTCTCGGGGTAAGGTTTCAGCGAGTTACACATTTACTTACACAGGCTCGTCGGACAGCTGAGGCTGGCCAGGGTATGACCTCCGTCGGTAACTAGCCATTTGGTAAGTAATAGTAAACACTTTTGACAAACAATAACACAATACTTACGTTTAAGTGCAGTTCTTCCGCTTGAAGTTTTCCATTCAACAACTCGAAGTCTGCAATAGGTGGGATGATACCTTTCTCGAGCACCAGAATTGCTTTGATAATTCCAGCTAAACCACTACAGCCTTCCAGATGACCAATATTGGCTTTTATAGCGCCAATATACAGCAGGTCGACTTTTCCACGGCACACTCGAAAGGCTTGTCCGATGGCATTACCTTCTACCGGATCTCCTACCGGCGTACCGGTTGCATGTGCCTCGAAGAATCGCGTAGGCTCTATATCGATATCTCCATGGCGATACGTCTGTCTGATGAGATCAATTTGTGCCTCTTGACTTGGCTGCGTTATTCCCGGTGTCCGCCGTCTTGATTCGATCCTGTATTGCGTATCACGGCACGAACAGTATCACCATCTCGTATAGCACAACTGAGTCTCTTAAGCACAATAACCGCGATTCCCTCACCTCGCGCGTAGCCATTGGCTTTTTCGTCGAAGCTCCAACAGCGACTATCTTCCGACAAGAAATTGAAATCAGACATTATTTTCATAAAGTTTGGGTGATAAACAAGATTTGCTCCTCCCACAATAGCCTACAACTATTGTTAGCTAAGAATAGCAGATCATTTTGATAATTTGGATGCAGGTAAAGTTACCATCTCTGAGCCATTTGTGCGAAGATCATTACAGGCAAGATGCAATGCGATCAGACTACTGGAGCACGCAGAATCTAGGTTCATTGACGTTCCTTTCAAGTTGAAAAACCAACTGAGACGATTTGCCAACATGGAAGGTGCTATCCCCATGGCTGCATGTCTCTGCTCGGCATCGTAGTCTTGTTGTAGAAGACTGAGGTAGTCATTCGTGAAGCACCCGGTGTAGACGGAAGTGTTCGAACCAGAACATTTGCTGATGGGAACCCCCGCTGTGGCCAATTAGTTTGTAGTAGTTGCATATTGACTTTTTGGAGAGACTCACAGTCTTCAAGGGCATGATATGTCGTCTCAAGAAGCCGTGGATGTTGAGGATCCATGCATCCAGCTTCATCCGGAGTAATTGAGAAAAATGGCGCGTCAAAGGCCCCTAAATCTTCTTCGATGAAATGACCTCCTCGAAGGGGTATCTGGGTGTAATGTTTCTTTAGCATTTGTAAGATAATTACATTGGGTCAAAGGTGTCTCACAGTACTGGGTCGATTCTCGTCTGGATGGTAGAAAGCATCGATGTTTAGTCGATCAGACGGGAATTCGGTACTTGCTGAACGTCCCTCCACAATCATATCCCAAAAGCTTTGTTCTGAAGTGGCCCCTTGAGGAAATTCGAAAGCCAAGCCAATGATGGCGATCGGTTCGTTATGATATTTTGTGGTAGTTGGGACATTCATCGTGGATCACCTGGATTGTTTCTAATGCTTGATTTTGGTTTAATCTTTCGACTTAACTCTTTTCATGTAATTTTCAGAGCGATTGGTCTTATATGAGTAACTCAACAGTCCCATCGCCAACGAGGCTGTGGGGGTAAACATGCTGACTGGATCGGCCTCCTGAACTGGTCCCAAGTTTCAATGAATTGAAGCTGTCGCAAGGCTATCACGGAATACTTCACTTTTGTCTTGTATCTGATATCACCACCCATGATCTGGGTATACTTCTACATAATGTGTCTTAATTCAAACCAGGAAGTGTTATAATTGCCTCTTCGAGGCACTGCCTTAGATATGGAAATATTTTTAATATCAGACTTAATCAATTGTCAAAATAATTAATCAGGCATGCTTCGTCAGCCCCGAGTCCATGCAATGCCAAGCGAGGGATACCATTTATTTTGTCCCCCTAGGACGGACCCCACCCCCCTGTGATGATATGCATGGTTTGCATGGAAAATTGCGAATCACGAATACACGACAGATGTGGGCTGTTTGCTTGGAGATCGTGATGAATTGATTTCATGTCGCCACGCAGATTGACCTAACTATTCCCTGTATTCATAAAGGGTCACAACAGAACCCTTGGAAATTAGTGCAGGATAAGGAATTGAAAAAGCCAACGCATGTGTTTATTGGATCATATCAATTTTGCTTACATGCATAGTGACAGTAGACGGCGCGTATCCCGGGGACAGACAGATGTCTGCGCTTCGTTTCAACGTTTCGAGAATACGGCGCAGAATTGATGGAAATCTGCATACCCGCATGACGGGGCTCATCAAGTCAGTTGATCATCACGAGGTGGCTTCTTTTGCCAACTCCAATCCTGTTCAAGGATAGAAAATTCATTGTGAAAATAATGCACCAGGCTACGATCTTGGCACCCGTATGTGAATAGAAATGACTCCAAAATCTAGTGATGATTCAGTTCGAAGAAAATCTAATTGGAAAGTTACAAAAGTGACCCTAATTGTGACCAAGGCGAGCAAACATCTCCTTGGCAATAGTAACCAACTCAGCAACCTCTTGTGCTTTAGACGGAAACCCATGCTTTGCTCCATGGAGGACTTCAATCCGGGTTTTCTCTGAACACATGCATATCAGTTCTTCACTCTGCCCCGGGTATTCTTCGTCTTGCGGGCTCCATGCATGTACAGTAGGAATATCTATCGTTGGCCACACCGCGGCAGGGCTAGCTTCAACTTGACTTGCGACCAGCCAGCCCATTTTCCCCTTAGCTAGCTCATTGCGGTCTACAGGCAAAGTTCCGCAGACAAAAACTGCGCTGCGAATCATCCTTCGTGCGCAGGCATGTGTATGGCTGTCTTCCAAATCCCCTTTGGGTCGCAAAAGAAGTGTGGCCGCTAGAGCGGTTCCCATCGAGAACCCAAGGATACTGTCAAATGGACCATTCTCTATTATATAAGCAGCCAGATCATCAACAGCGGTGATTGAGCCGAGAGCTGTCCCATCAGAATAGGAATAGCAAACTTGCTGTGGGCCAAAAGTCTCAACAATCCCTGGTGCTGCGGGCCACAGATGCCCACCATCGACAAAATCGTATTGATACCCATCGCCGAGGTAGTAGCGGAATGAGGCTTCTTTTGTTAGTCATAGGGAACTAGATAGTCTTGCTCCAAGCGTGGATGGTGTGAAGAGTCTACCTGTCTGGGTTTCAAATATCTGTATTGAAACACCGCAAAAGGCGGTTGTCGTTAGCATACAGACAAAGAGATACTGGATAACATAGAGGAGTCGGCTTGAGGAGTAACATACATCACTATTCGTTCCAATGCCATGTAGACATAATATCTTGAGGTCTCGGCCTGATGTGATTAGTGTTTCTTTGATAGACATCTTAGAAAAAGCCCATTCGAATAAGTTTTAAGGAGCAATCTTCTAGATTGTAGTCAAAAAATAATTTAAGAATGACAGTTTGACTTTATAGATATTCTTAATGTAACAGAATAATCAGTTACTACCTAGTACTCTTTTCTGAACTACTCAGCGGGGTTCTAAAATAAATATACGCAAAAATTCAAATAACTTGCTACCACTAGCTTACTCGAGTAGTTCTTTATATACTCTTATGAAATTTTAAATAACTAGTTTTGTATTATTAAATAATCAATCTATAAAGTTTTATTCAAATCTATTGCGATTTGTAATAGTTATAATTAATTCAATTTATATAATATTAATAATTTAAGTTTAATTTAAGTTTAATTTTTTTAAAGATTATTAAATACTTATATAGCTTTTTTTAAATTCATTTCTATATTATTATTGTAAGAACCAAAAGTTTATATTGAATTATAGATCAAGTATGATTAAATAATGAATCACGTAAACTGAATATTATATAGTGAGTTTAATATTTATTGATTAACTTAAAGAATATTAAAGGAAAGAGCTTTGGAAGAAGCTATATACAT